>PVHY01006435.1:0-74629 GCA_004024945.1 Uropsilus gracilis | reverse complement strand
GAGGAGGAGGAGGAGCAGCAGCAGGGAGCCCTGGGGAGGGCGGGCCCTGAGAAAGAGTTTAGAAGAGGAAGGAAGTGGGGCCCTGCCTAGTGCCTAGCCACCCCCTGGCTGCTTCCCCACAGGAGGACGCAGTGCTGCAGGCCCCTGGCCCAGCCATGGCCCCCTGGCGCAAAACTGACAAGGAGCGGCACGGTGTGGGTAGGTGTGGGCAGGGGCTTGATAGCAGAAGAGCAAGGTGGTCTGAGAACTATATGTAGGGAGAGGCTGTGGAGGCAGACAGAACCAGTATAGAGAGATTGGTGCTGACTCAAGTTTCAAGGGCGGCAAAGTGGTTCTCTTAGCTTCCTGTGGGGCCAGATGGGTGATGAGGGCTAGGTAGGGAGAGAGGAACATGGACTGTATGCCCTACAGATGTGTCCAGCTCTCCTCTGGTTCCTCTCTCCCACCTTCCACTGGGTGCCCTATCTTAGTGCTTTCATTTTTCAGATGGGGTTCAGCAGAGTTCTTGGCAAACAGAGTACACTACCGGCCTAGCATTCCTAGAGTGAACTGCATAGCCTCATCTGGAGACTTGGCCTCAAGAAGGGGCACCATTCTTCCTGACTGGCTCAACTTGCCTCCTTCCACCCAGCCCAAAGGGACGATCATCTGCCTGCTTCCCCTGCCTGTTCCTCCTGGGCAGAGCCCAGACTCTGTACCGGCTTGGTGCCTATAGAGAGTGTGATCTTTCTCTAAGCCCCGGAGAGTCTATGGGGGAGAAAAATATGTCGGTTTATTTAAGGAGATCCTTGAAGCCTGCCTCACAGTTTGAGCCATCTAAACTCTCAGAGGCCTCTACCTCAAGTTCAATGCGGAAGTGGTTGTTGGGGGAAGGGAGGCTACAGGTAGTAGGACTCTTTCTACTAAGTGGTGTCTGTGGTGCAATCCCCAGATTAACTGTGGTTTTCAGAGGAGATCAGGCACATTCAGAGTGGTATGGCCATAGACTAGCGGTGGTTTTCAAACTTAAGTATGAGTATAAAAAATTCTTTGGACCTTGCTACACTAGTAAAACAAGACACCGCCCTTGTGATGAGGGTTGAACAGCTTAGACATTGCAGAACACAGACACTAAGAGTAACTAATTAAGTACAGGAGTCCCCAAGGTCCCTGTTTATGTTTTATGTTTATGTTCAAGGTCCCTGGAATGTTCAACACTTATGGGGCTTTAGGAACCATGAAGTGTTTCAGATGAATAGTTCTAATCCAGAGAATAAATAATCTATGGGCTTAAAGGGGATCAGTTATTCCATATGTAAAACGGGAACATTGAGCTAGATTCATAAAGGACCATTTTTTACTTTAAAGCTTCTCTTTCTCTGGTTCTTCCACAGCAATATGAGGGGTGGATGAAAAATGTCAAATGGGGACAATTGTAGGTATATGGGGCATTATAGTTTAGGTCACAGGACAAAGGATATTGAGAACCATCCTGCAGGGAGATGGGTAGCAAGTATATCCCTGACATCAGATAAATAGAAATTTATGTCTTGAGAGGAAGGTGTTTAAGTAATGGTTATACCCAAAGTAGACTGGAGCCATATTTTTAAAAGCTGTGAAAACCAGAGTAAGAAAATGAGACTTTATCCTCTTAAGCAGTTGAGAGCTATTGAAGGTTTCTGAGCAAGGGAGAGGAATGAACAGATTTGTGCAGAAGCTAATATGGAGGTAAGCAGTGTGGACAGAAGAGCAAAGCAATCCAGGCAGCAGACTGGGAATAATAGTGTTGGCTCAGGGTAATCTGTCCAGTTTACAGGGAGGAGGTGAGAAAGGGGGGGATTGAATGTGGTGGAAGAGGCCTACCTTACACCCCATGAACTGCAGTGCAGTGCCTTTCTACTGTGTAGGCACTGTTCTTTGTGTGAAAACCACTGACTCTGGTGCCAAATTATCTGCTTTTGGATTCCAGCTTCCAACACCCACTGTCCTATGACCTAGACACACTGCAAACATTTCTTTTTCATTAAATTTTACTTATCTATTTTTAACTTTTTATTTGTATGTATATATCTAAATATATATATATACATATATATATATATATTGCATCTTTGCTACCCCAGTGTTCTCACATAACCTTACCACCCATGCACCATCTTAGTCTTTTGTGCCCTCCCCCACCCCAACCCTTGTTCTCTCCCTCCTCTCCCTATCTTGTTCTATGTTTTAGTTCTGTTGGCAGTTATTAATTTTTCTTAAGCATTTGTTTATTTGTTTTTCCTATATCCCTCAAATAAATGAGACCACCCCATATTTATCTTTTTCTTTTTGGCTTGTTTCTGCTAAAATAATTCCTTCTAGTTCCATCCATGTTGCTGCAAATGACATTAGTTTGTCTTCTTTGATTGATGCATAGTGTGTAAATATACCACATCTTTTTCAGCCATTCATTTGTTTTGGGGCATTTGGGTTGTGTTCTATATCTTGGCTATTGTAAATAGTGATGCAATAAACATGGCAGTATAGGTGTCCTTATGAAGGAATGTTTTTGTGTGTGTAGATTCCTAGTAGTGGGATTGCTGGGTTGAATGGTCATTCCATAGTGGCAGGACCAGTTTGTACTCTCACCAGCAGTGTGTTCCTTTTTCTCTACATCCACATCCACTCGTTGTTGCCTGTTTTTGTTTGTTTGTTTGTTTTACATGGGCCATTCTTGCTTGTGTCTCAGTGCGGTCTTTATTTGCATTTCCCTAATTATTAGTGATGTGGAGTATTCTTTCATATGCCCATTGGTCACCTGCATTTCTTCTTTGAAGAAGTGTCTTTTTAGGTCTTCTCCCCATTTTTGGACTGGGATTCTTGCTTTGTTTTTGTTAAGTTGTGTGAGTTCTTTGTGTATCTTTGTTATCAGCCCCTTATCACTTGTATGGAGGCCAAAAAATTTCTCCCAGTTGGTTGGGTTTCTTTCTGTTTTGTTTATTGTCTCTTTTGCTGAACAGAAGCTTTTTAGTTTGATGTAGTCCCATCTGTCCAAGTTTTCCTTCATTTTTTCACCAGCAGTAGACGTGTCCAGAAATGAATTTCTGAAATGTAATTCATAGAGGTTCTTGCCCAGGTTTTCCTCTATGCATATTGTGGTTTCAAGCCTTATATTCAAATCTTTTGTCCATTTTGAGTTGATTTCTGTACAAGGTGTGAGGGTGTTGGTTTATTTTTTTTCATGTCATGGTCCAGTTTTCCCAGTACCATTTAATGAAGAAACTATCCTTATTCCAGTGTTTGTTTTTTGCCCCTTTGTCAAAAATTAGTTGATCATATATGTGTGGTTTTATTTCTAGGTACTCAATTCTGATCCATTGGTTTTTCTTTTTTTTTTTTTTTTGTACCAATACCATGCTGTTTAAATTATTATCACTTTGTAGTATAGTTCAAAGTATGGGATTGTAATACTTCCATTTTCTCTTCTGTTGGTCAAGAGGATTTTGGCTATTTGGAGTCTTTTATTATTCCATATGAATTTCAGTAATTTTTGTTCTATCTCTTAAAAAAATGTCTTTGGGGCTTTTATTGAAATTGCATTGAATCTGTAGATTGCTTTTGGTAGTATGACCATTTTGATAATGTTGATTCTTCCAATCCATGAGCAGGAATGTCTTTTCATTTTTTAATGTCTTCTTCTATTTCTTTTAAGAATGTTTTACTTTTCTTTGTATAGCTCTTTCACATCATTTTTTAAGGTTTATTCCCAAGTATTTAATTTTCTTTGGTGTGAAGAGTGTTTTTTTAATTTTTTTCTTTTTCAACTGATTCTTTGCATATATGAATGCTATTGATTTTTTTGTGTTGATTTTATACCCAGCTACCTTCCTGAATTGATTTATTATTTCAATTAGCTTTTCTATGAATTTTTTTAGTTTTCTAAATAGAGTATCATATCATTTTTATATTATGATAGCTTTATTTCTTCTTTACCTATTTGAATTCCTTTTATGCCTTTCTCTTGTCTTATCACCCTGGCGAGGATTTCCAGCACTATGTTGAAAAAGAGTGGTGGGAATGGGCATCCTTGCCTTGTTCCAGATCTTAATTGAAATGATTTAAGTTTTTCCCCTTTGAAGATGATATTTGCTGTGCTTTTATCATAAATAGCTTTTATTATGCTGAGATATGTTCCTTTTATTTCAATTTTTTCTAAGTCTTTAATTATGAATGGGTTCTGTACTTTGTTAAATGCTTTTTCTGCATCTATTGATATGATCATATGGTTCTTGGTTTTCTCCTTTTTGATATGATGGATTACACACTGATTGATTTTCAGGTGTTGAACCATCCCTGCTCCACTGGGATGAATCCCACTTGGTCGTAATGAATAATTCTTTTTATGCATTGTTGAATGTGTTTGTGTTCATTAGTTCATTAGTGATATTGGTTATTAGTTTTCTTTCTCTGTGTTGTCTCTGTTTGGTTTTGTTATTAATGTAATGTTTGTTTCATAGAAATATTCAGTAGTTTTCCATCATTTTCAGGTTTTTTTTGAAGAGTTTTAGTAATACAGGTGTTATTTGTGGTTGGTAGAATTCATTTGTCAACCCATCTAGTCCTGTGCTTTTATTTTTAGGAAGAGTTTTGATGACTGTTTCAATTTCACTATTTGTGACTGGCTTGTTTAAACCCTCTATTTACTATCTGTTCAATTTTGGGTGCTTGTATCAGTCGAAGAATTTGTCCATCTCCTCCAGGTTGTTGTATTTGATTGCATATTGATGTTCATAGTAATCTCTATTTTTTTTTATTTCTGCTGTGGCTGTTGTGATTTCTCCTTTTTCATTTATGATTCTGTTTATTTGCATTTTCTCCCTACTTTTCTTTGTGAGCCTTGCTAGGGGTTTGTCAATTTCATTAATTTTTTTCAAAGAATCAGTTTATTTTCTTGATTGCTTGTTTTTTTGTTTGTTTGTTTCCAGATCATTTATTGGTACTTTGATTTTTATTATTTCTTGTCTTCTGCTGGACTTTGGAGTTTTTGTGGTCCTTTTTCTAATTCTTCAAGCTAGGAGATTAGATCTTTTCTTTGGATAGTTTCTAGCTTTTTGAGATGAGCCTGTAGTGCTATGAACTTTCCTCTTAATATTGCCTTTGCAGAGTACCATATGTTTTGGAATGATGTGTCATCTTTGTCATTTGTTTCAATGAAAGTTTTAATTTCTTCTTTGAGTTCCTTCTTTATCCATTGGTCTTCCAGTAGCCTGTTGTTCAGTTTCCATGTAGTGTACCCTTTTGTTTTCTTTTCATTGTTTATTTCTAGTTTGATACCTTTATGATCAGAGAAAAATGTTGGTATTATTTTGATCTTTGTGTATTTGTTTGTATTTACCTTATGGCATAGTATATGATTGATTTTGGAGAATGATCCTTGTGCGTTTGAAAAAAAAGTGTATTCTTTTCCTCGGGGGTGCATTGTCTTATAGATATCTGTTATGTTCATTTGATCTAGATCTTCTTTTAAGGTTTTTGTGTCCTTGTGTAGTTTCTGTTTCATTGATTTGTCCTTTGGTGAGAGTGAAGTGTCAAAGTCTCTTATTATGTATGTATTTTCATCAATATTTGCTTTCAGCTCTGCTAGTAGTTGTATTATGAATTTTGTTGCTCCCTCACTTGGTGAATATATGTTTATAATTGCAAATTCTTTCTGTTGACTTGATCCCTTTATCATTAGGTAGTGACTGTCCTTGTCCTTTGTTACTTTTTAAAATTTGAAATCTGCTCGATCTGTTGTAATGGCTGCCCCTGCCTTCTTTTTGGATTCATTTGCTTGAATGATTGTTTTCCTGCCCTTTATTCTCAGTCTGTGCTTCTCTTTGGAGTTCAAGTGTATTTCCTGGAGGCAGCAGAAAGGTGGTTTCCATTTTTTTATCCAGTCTGCTACTCTGTGTCTTTTGATTGTTGAGTTTAGATCATTAACATTTAGGGTAATTATTGATAGTTGAGGTTCTAAAGTTTATTTTTTGGTGGTCAGTTTTAGTTTCCTACTTGCTTCTTTGTTTTGTTGTTCCTGTTTATTTTCCTATTGGTTTTGATCTTAGGACTTCTAGTAAGATTTCCTGGAGTGGTGATTTAGTGGTAGCAAATTTCTGGAGACTTTGCTTGTCTGAGAAGGTTTTTATTCTTCCTTCATACAGGAAGGATATCTTTGCAAGGTAGATTGTTCTTGGCTCACATTTTTTGTCTTAGAGTTTTTTGAAGATGTGGTTCCATGCTCTCCTTGCTTGGAGTTTCTCTTCAGAGAAATCTGAGGTCAGTCTAATAGGTTTTCCTTTCTATGTTATCTCTTCTTTTCTCTGGTCAGTTTCATTATGCTTTCCTTGTCTTGGACTTCTGGAAGTTTTATGATGATATATTTTGCTGTAGTTTTTCTTTCATTGATGTAGTTTGGTGTTATTTTGGCTTCCTGTATGTCTATGTTGGTGTCTTTCTTCAGATTTGGAGAATTCTCCTCCATTATTTCTTTAAATAGTCTTTCAGTTCCCATGTCTCTTTCTTCCCCTTCTGGTACTTCAATTACTTTTATATTTCCTTTCTTTAAGGAATTGGACAGATCTCTGAGTTTTTCTTCATTCTTCTTGCTTTGTATCTCTATTTCTTTCTTTGTCTTCTCTATATTGATGACCTTGAGGATACTGATTTGTTCTTCTATTTCATCTAGTCTGCTTTCCTGGTTTTTCCTGCATTTTTGAGCTCCTCTGTTGTTTCCTTTACATCTTTGGTCACTTTCTGGTTTTTTTTCTTTTTCAGTATTCAATCTCATTCTTTAGTCCATCAATTATGTTATTCTTACTGATGCTTTCATTTTTAAGTTTTTCCATTTCTCCTTTTAACTCATTCAGAATTTCTGTCATATGATTTTCTTTTTCTTTGCATTTTTCTAATGCTTTCCTTAGGTTTGTATAAAGATTTTATTTCTTTGTTTGGGAGATGGGGGATTTCTTCAGTGTCATATTAGTTGGTCCAAAGTGGCATGGAACTTAATTCAGAATCAGAATAATCCTGCCAACAAGTCCTGCTTTATGTTTTACAAGCTCCAATCTCATTTAAGACCCATACTTGACTTCAGAACATGTGTGTGAGATATATTATTACATGTGAAGAAATAAGGGACCAGAGAACTTGACAATATTTGGCTAGGCCTTAAATTCATTTGACTTCAGACTCTAGGCCCTTTGTACTACACTAGGAGGGAATCTGAAATCAGAAACATTGTAGACAGAGGCAGTGGGTTGGAATATGTGTGCTGTGTGTCAAACAGTCCAGTTTGGTTTTAGTAGATATGTATAAGAGAACAGTGAAGGGGTAGATTACAACCAGATGGTCACATATTTTGAGGGTCAAGCTTCTAAGTTTGGAATTCATCTGTGAGCAATGGAATTCTGAGTATGTATGCCATTTGTACAAAATTAATATATTGAAAGAGGGACAAGGATTAGACAGAGCAGGAAAAAAGTGGATCATAATTTACCTGTCTACTGACTGTCTGGCTAGAGACTCCATAGCAGTTCACTTATAACTCTTCTTTTTGGCTTTTACTCTTTTAATTCTCTCTGTCTGAGTCTCTTGTCAGTGAGGGGCTTTTCTTCTTGGAGAAAAGAAATTAGGACAGAGAGTTAGAAAAAATAAGTTAAAAATATCATGATTCTGTGTGACTATGGGTAACAGAAAACTTCATAAAATCCAAGCAAGAGTATTATTTCTCTCTTCCTTTCTGAGGTAGCAGAGTAGCTCCTTTTATCTCACACATCATTTCCTTCCATGTGTGGATTCTGCTGCACACTACTTGAGCTTCGGCCATAATGTCTACCTTCCAATCACCAAAAAGGATAAAGAGAACAAGAAGGGAATGACCCTTCTCTCTAAAGACTCTTACTAAGAGGTTTATTTGATACTTTTCCTTATATTCTATTGACTGAAACCTAATCACATGACCAACTTAGCTGCAAAGGAAGGCAAACAATGCAGACTGATATGTAGATAGCCAAGTAGACTGCTAAAAATTAGCAGTGCCATTTGTGAGGTGGGAAAAGGATATTGGTATATTAGTTTTGCTCACATTGCGATAAAAACTGCAAATACTGTGTGATTAAAACCACAGAAGTTTATTTTCTCAGTCTTGGAGACTGGAAGATCAAAATAAAGGTGTCATCAGTTTGGTTTCTTCTGAGGGCTCACTCCTTGCCTTCTCCCTTAT
The DNA here is from genome assembly GCA_004024945.1 of Uropsilus gracilis. Classification (NCBI taxonomy): domain Eukaryota; kingdom Metazoa; phylum Chordata; class Mammalia; order Eulipotyphla; family Talpidae; genus Uropsilus; species Uropsilus gracilis. Next base: position 66,411 of record PVHY01006435.1, on the reverse strand, counting down.
TTATCTACACATGGTCATCCCTCTGTGCATACTTACCCTTGGTATCTCTTTCTTGTCTTGTAATCTTACTAGTTAGATTTGATTTGTGTCCCCACTTTAAGTGATTATTTTCATTGAATCACATCCTTAGAGATCTCGTCTCCAAGTATGGTTGTATTCTGAGTAGTGGGATTGGAACTTCAACATGCAAATTTGTGGCAGTAGGAGGAATACAGTTAAGTCCATACCAGAAATGGTATTTAGGGACCAAAATGAGAAATTCAAGGCAGGGGTTCTCAGATAGAAGATGAGGCTGTAAAAAAATGTTGTTTATACTGAGTCTGGGTTTTTCAGATAGATGTGTGTTTGTGTTGGGGAGGGCTTAAGTTATGTTAAGAAACCTTTTCTATAAGAAACCTTTTCTATATTCTTTCTTGTTTCTGTTTGTATACCTGGGCATGGGGTTGGGAAATATTTGTTGATTCCTTATGAGAGTTGTAAGAATATATTCCATGACCCTCCTAACTTCTGGTGGTTTGTTGATTCCTTATGAGAGTTGTAAGAATATATTCCATGACTCTTCTAGCTTCTGGTGGTTTGCTGGCAATCTTTGAAGCACCTTGACTTGCAGACTGGTTATCACTCCAGCCTCCACATAGTATTCTCCCTGTCTATATGCGCATTCTCTAAATTGTCCCTTTTAATTAATGACATCAGTCACATTGAATTACAATTCACCTAAATGATCTCATTTGAGTGTGATTACCTCTGTAAAGACTCAACCTGAAAATAAAATAATGTTCTGAGCTAGTAGGAGTTAGGCCTCTGAGACATTTTTTGTTTGTTTGAAAGCCATAATCCAACCTAACAAGCTTTGAAATGCAAAGAAGTCCTTTCCACATCTTGGTGGGTAATATGGAAGAATCTGAGACCAACCCAGGGTGATTCTGTTGCAGCCAAGAAACCTGTATAGAGTTGGTCCATGGGAAGAAATTTGGAAGCAGACACTCTTATTAGAGAGTACAAAATTCACTCAAAATAATTGAGTTAGAAGGTGTGTGGTGTGTATGTGAGACAGGGAGGTGCTATACTCTGAAGATTAAGAAAAAAATCAAATAAAAATCTAGGAAACACGAGCAGCAGTTCTATGCAAGGTCTTAAATTGAAGTAACTCTGGGGAACTCTGGCTTTTTCCCTGACTTCTCAGTTTTTCTAAATATACCAACTCTCTTTTTCTCTCTCTCCTTGCTAACTCCTAATCCCATCACTCTTTCATAACTTTGATATTTTAATAATATTATCATGGTACATACTTCAACTTTGCATGACTTTGCAGTTTAAGAAAACAGAATTTTTCTCTGTGTCATTCTATTCAAAGTCCTTACAGAGAAGATTTGAATGGAGTAACTCACCTTTTCAAGAAAAGCCACCCAAGTTGGAAGCCACTGCCAGCCTAAGACTAGGTCTGACTTTGATCAGGGTTCTGCCTCTGTGTGTTTCTAGATGAGCTGGAGTCATTGACTTGCTGCTTATCTAGTGGGGGCTGTGGGAGGAATGATAGACTCCTTCAGTAGGAGGTAAGAGTGGAACATGCATCTAAAATACACCCAGGGCAGAACTTTAGGGCAGAAGAGGTTCCAGTTGTACTGTTCTTCACTGAAGAGGTTCCAGCTGTACTGTTCTTTTGTACAGTTTAGGGGAAATATAGACAGTATCATTCACTCACTAATTTGCTCACTCATCCATCCATCCATTTGTTGGACATTTCATATCTGTTAGGCACTATTAGACTTTTAGATTACTAGGATTAGGACAGTATGATTCTTAATCTTTTCGAGCATATATTCTGTGGGGAGAGGAGGAGAACAAAAAAAGAAGTGCCTTAGCAAATTAATAAGAATCTAATTATAAATGTTATAAGTTCTAATATTATAAAATAGTTTATTTCATTAATGAGAACATGTGGTGGAAAAGTATTAAATTGCATAAACTAAGAAGCCCTCTGTAGAACAATGGGGCAAATAATTTCAGAAGAAATGCTTGGAGGGATCTTAGTATCCCTTAGTATCCCACGTCTATCTTTGTTATATGAGCCAGCTATATCACTGGGCTGGTCCCAAGAATTGGTTTGTACAACAAAAACACATGGGTTGAATATGTAATTACTTTCTCCTACCAATTTGTATTTACTCCTTCTTTCTGATGCTTCAGCAATTTGGAGTTGTTTAGAAGTGCCTGCTGGGCTGGCTGTTTGAGTTCACATGAGGAACTCGTCCTAATCTCTAGGCTTATGGGAGCCTCATTAGTCAGTGGCCATCTTGCCCCCAACCATAATGTTTATGTTTGAATGAGTCTTGACAGATTGTGTTCTCTAAGCTCTACTTCCTCCTGAGATCAGCATCTTTATATTGCTGCTGTATTTTGAGACAGACAGCATAGTCACCATTATTTTCTGCTTATTTCAGTACCTCTTATTTTTCAATCTTGTAGGCCTTTAATAGTTAATTACATATGATGCTGCTCTCTGTTCTATAGCATATGTTCGGCAAATGAAAAATGATAATACTTATCACCACTTCACTCCAGAGCAATTTGAGTAAAGATGCCACACATGTTTGCTTTTCTCTTTCTACTTCCTTTAATTGGTGTGAGTTGAAAAGCAGTTAGGATAAGTTTATAATCTTCTTAAGTCTTTTTTGATTTTTAGTTGTCCTTGGAAAAGGTCACTTCTTGCCCCTCTCACCCCATTAGGACACTGTCAACTTCTGCACTGGTTTAACACCTCAGTTGAAGATGGTTGGATTGTAAGGGAATATGGCTGATAGTGTGACCACTTTTCCAGATATCTCTCCAGACATTGTTCGAGGCACTTGGAGTTCCCTTGACAACACTTGATCCTTGAGTCAAAGCATAAGTTAGGATGGTGAAAGGCAATATTGGTGGACAATGTAACTTGCTACGATGACCCAGGATCCAAATCAGGACCTGAAAAGAGAAAGTGCTGGGCAGCCATTTGCTGGGTTGGATTAAATTGTCAATAAGGGAGAGTCTGTCAGGAAAGAGTGTTCCAGATAGACAAAGAATTGATGCAGAGGTCCTGAAGGGGAAGGACCTCTTTGATGTGCTTGTTGGTAGCCAGTGTGGCTGGAGGAGATTGAGCTGGGACAGAAGAGTAGGAAATGAATTCTTTGAAGGAAAGTCATTATGAATACAAGAAGGTAGGTATCATGAGGTCTCTGGCTTTTACTCAAAATGGAATGGGATGGGGCATCATAGTCTTGGACAGGATTGTGGAACAATCTGTTTTGGTTTTATAAGGATTATTTTAAAAGTTTTATAGATGGAGAATTAAATGTAAAACAGAGAGGTTAGTAAGCCTGCCACTATCATAACCCAGACAAGAAATGGTGGCTATACAGCAAAGAAGGTGATATTAGATTTTGTATCTAAATGTTGTAGTTGGAGAAAACAGAATTTCCCTCACTGATTGGATGTGGGAAAGAGAGGAGTTGAGAGAGAGCCTGAGATTATATTATATGGTAAATCTTTGACCTAAATTTTCATCCATATTGTCATAAATAATAGCATTGCCTAGATTTTTTCTTGGCATGGCACATTGTGGTACATGTTTAACCTTTCCAAGCACCCTGAAAGGTGAACAGGTTTATCTTCACTTCACAGTGAGAGAACTGAGGAAAAGAGACTACCACAGTCACATTAAAACACAGTTTCTTTCAGGCAGTCTCTTGTATCATCCCTGGAAGAAATCTTTCCTGTTTATTATAGTCCTTATGTTTTATTTTGTCTTTTAGCTCTTAAATATATGCACTCTTCCTCATTTGATGACATGTTATGTGAGGGCAGAGTTCTACTTGGGTTAATTTTGATTCCATATAACCCAAGATACTTGTAGTACTATAGTAGGTCTGAAAATCTATTATTGTAATATGGAACCCCCTTGGGAAGTCAGTGAAATTTATAAACCCTCTTCCCACAGAAAATCATATATGTATGCTATTTTGCATTATAATTTCATCAAGACCTATTCAGTAAACCAGTTAAGAATACTGGTAAAATATACTCATTAACTATTTAGCCAACTGATTCAATAAACACAACCAAGGCATTCTGTCCAAGTTGTGAATTTCTGGAGCTGTGAGCTGGCAAGAATAAGAAAAATATTTTTATAATCTACACAAATCAATTAAGTTCAATAAGTCTGACTTGATCGATCAACATGAATTGGGCACTGGGACCCAGAATTGATTAAAGCACAATCTTGGTTTCACAAAGTTTATAATCCTGTAGTAATCACTCTTTCTTATATTTGCTTGAGGAAGCAAAGAACACCATTATTATTACTAATACCCTCATTTCCAGATTGAGAATGGATATATCTCTTATTGTGACTTCTGGCATACCCCTCATAATACATCGCTGCAACCTCATATTAAATCACCTGTCTCCTCCATAGAATGCACACAGAAAGTGAATAGCTTTTGCTCTTTTACAACACAGAAGGCCTAGCATAGAGTAGGTACTCAATTAGTGGTTGTTGATTGCGCAGATGGATAGGTGGGTGGATGGGTAGGTCTGCGGTGGAGTAGGCAGATAAGAGGGTAGATTAGTGAATGTGTGGGTGTATAGATGAGTGGGTAGATGAATAAATGGTGATGTATGAATAGTTGAATGGATGGACAGATGAGAGGATGGATGGGTAGATGGAAAGGGTAGGGGTATATAGTTGAGGGGATACAGAGATTAGAGGTTTTGTACTCCCTGGTGGCGTCATCAGGTTTAGATGTACTAAGTTATACTGTCTGAGTGGATGTTATCTATTCAATCTAATCCCCTTACCTGTCAGGAAACTAAATCCTATGAGAGTAACATAATAAGAATTGTTATATTTGTTCAATTTTTCAAGTGTTTTTTGAGCTGTTCTCCAAACATCTGGACATATATATATATATATATATATATATATATATATATATATATATATAGTTGGTCACTACACCAAGTCCCTCATCTCTTACCCTGGGATTGCATTCAGATGATCCTGCTGTCACCCATCTACTGGAACTATGAACATGTGAAGTTAGTATTTTCTCCTTCCTCCTTGTCCTTACCATCTTCCCTCCCCCACAACCTTCTCACAGGCTCTCATTCCAGTTCTTCCCCTTCCCCTTTGTGAGCCCCTTCTCCGTCCAGTCTCACTTCTTTCATGGGGCCTCTCTTGATCTCTTTTTAAGAACCCACAGCTGATATGGCTCATAGCTTAGCCCTTTGTTTGAAAGATAGCTTCTGGTTTCCTGTGTGCTTTTTTATTTTGTCTCTTCAGCTAGGTTTCACAAGAGCTCCAGGACAGTAGGAGTCACCCCACTTTTCTACCCTTCTGCAGAGGCAGTAAAGTTCCAGATACTTCCTGCATTGGAGCTGGATAACATTGATAAAATCCTTGATTTTATCATAAAACCTCTTTGGTGTGTGTGTATGAATGTGTACTTATAGGTGAAGGTTTAAGTGTATGAAGCATATGTATATGCATACATGTGTGCCAATAGGAATAGGAAAAGAAATAATGAATTCCAGCATGATGTGTTTGCATAGGACTTGAGACCTCAACAACAATGACATTTGGGACCAGATCATTCTTTATAATGGGGCTGTCTGTGCTTTGTCATGCATTTGGAAGTATCCTTGATCTCTACCAGATAGATGCTTGGAGTTCCTTCACCCATCTTCTATCCCACAGATTATGAGTACCAAAAATGTCTCCAGACATTGACAAATGTTTCCCTAGGGACAAGGTTTTCCATGTCTGGGATCATTGTTTTAGAGAGTGCAAGAATTCAGCTCTCCTCTTGTTGGTTGGGTGTATCACTCTTGCTTACTAAAATGAACACAGTGATAGGCAGCCTATAAAGTTATAATGAAGATCCAGTAAGGGCTGTAAAGCACCCCACAGAGAGAAAGTGCTAAATTGCTGCCTGTTAGTGAAAAGCAGTGTCATGCAATGGTTGAGTTTGTTCTCTTGGAGCCAGCTCACCTGACTTGACTCCTTATTGTGTCTCTTTGGGCTATTCACTTGATCTTATGTTACACCAGTTTCCTCATCTATAAAGTAGAGAGAACAATAATTGCACCTACAAGAAAATTATGAGAATCAAATAAGTGAGTGTGGAAATAGTGTCTACTACATAAAAAATGCTCGACAGAAATTGGAATTTCTCTGTCTTTCCTGGTCAGTGGAGGGAAGACTCATTCTCCTCTTCTTTCTCCTACTTCTCCTTTGATACCTCCTCCTCTCTCTTCCTCACTGTCCTCTTTCTCCTCTACCATCCCCTCTCCCTGTGATTCTCCTGGCTCATTCATTGATGACTTGCACTGAGCTCTGATACCAGAAGTTTCTCCAGGGTCATGGTAGTTTCTCTCCCTGATGCCACATCAGGATGTTGCTAATGTGGTGAGACTGTCAACACCTTGCCCAGAGATTTCAGGAATCCTGCTTGTGCATTTCAATGAGCCTTTTCACCTGAATATAAAGTGGCTCTGCCACCTACTTCTGTTTCCTCATGGAGTGGAGACCCTCCACATCCAGCTCAGGGACTAGAGAAGTGAGCTTCAGGCAATTACATTCTTTTTCTCTATTATTGTTTGTGTTCCTCTTATATAGCTCCTTGTCTAAACTCTATTAACACTTGATGCTCACTGAAATTTTGTTTTCAAACGTGTCAGCAAATGACAAAACCCAGATGAAGTACAAATCCTTCCTGAAGGGTCACAGAGCACTTGATGACTGCAATCAAAACTGGCAGCCAAGCTGGGTCAGCATTTCTGAAGTAATCTCAAGAAACGCAAGAAAAGGCTTAGCTAGGAAAAGGATATACCTGCCTTTCATGTTCACTTCCTTCCAGTTCAACAAGTATTTATTAAAGCTCAGTAAATGTTGGTCGAACTTCTACTATTGGTCAAATGCTGTTTTCAGCACTGGAAATTCAGTGGTCAAAAAGGCAAACTTGTATACATACACATACACACACATGCACTAAATTGTGACAGCAATGAGCTGGTCAGAAAAGCAATCAATTGGATTCTAATCTGGGTTTGAATCCACTTTCTAGCTATATAACCATGTGCAAGTTCCTCAATCTCTCTTTGAGTTTCTCTTATGTTACATAGGACAACACCTTAGAGAGTGAAGATAGAATAAGCTGATATAAGTAAAACATTGGGATTTTCAGCTTTTCTATGTGTATTATAACTTTACCATGTAGCACACATTAGACAATCAAATGATTACTTGATGAGAAATCATTTGCACTTTGTATATATTATGTGCGCAATAGAAATTTATCATTCAAGGGTAGGGGCTAGAACCCAGATTTCTGCATCTCTGTCTCTCTCTCCCTCTTATTTATCCATCAAACATCTACTTATCTAACTTATAGATAGACAAGTTGTCTACTCTTCCTGTGCCTTTATTTCCTTATGTATAAATTCAAGAGACATTAATTTTGTAATATTGCACAAAGCACAAAGATATTATCCAAGTTGTTTCTGTGAACTGTGTGCTTAACAATGGTATTTACTCTTTTATTTCTCTCTATTTGGTCTCAGAATGAGCAGAGTACTTCAATATATTTAAGTGACATTGGTGACTAATCAATTGGTGGATTCAATTTCCAGCATTGTTGCATGCCCCACCTGTCTTAAGGTAAATGCTCCTGCAAGCTTGCCAGATTAATATGAGAGTTCACATTGGGCTCCATGACCTCAGATGGCCCTGGTAGCTGAAACACTCATTGATCCTTGGCCATGAGTATCATGGTTTGGGTTGGCTTTTTAGTGACTAGCTATGGCTTTCATTCCCTAATATAGTGTTCTGGTATAGGGAGAAGTCAAATCCTCCATGAAATGTATTATTATGCTCTAAGGCATGGAGGTCTCATGTGAAAGAGGAAACATCTGTGGGAATTCTTCCCCCAGTTATCTCTCTTCTGTGGGCAGACACAGCCACGGTATGGCAGGCTTGGTTTTGGTAGCTTTATTTATTCTCCAGCTTTATTTACTCTTCCTTATGTTTTTCTGACTTCTTCATTTCTCACTCAGAAGGTGAGAGTGTTTTGGCTTCCACGGAGTATGGAAGAAGAACAGATCAGAAACAACTCTGGAGTGAAGATCACAGATAAGCAATCAAACTTCAGCAGAGTGGCATTCTGATTCAGTTTCCTGTTAGTCATTTAGAAAACTTACTTCCTTTTTCAGTAATACCTACTTTTCCCCAGCAGAGTCTTAAGAACTGATGTCCTCATGCAAAGGCAGAAATACGTTTATAAATTAGATAGATAAAGTAGCAACGCCAGCTACTTACATTTTCATAAGCTGTGAGTACTTGGAATAAGTGCAAAACTTCATGTTGAATACTAAGTTTCAAGATCTGTCTACAACCACTTTGTAAGCCAATGTGCTGGATGGAGTCTTTTCTCCTGATCTGGTTAAAAAGTGAGGAAAAGATTCCCAAGGAAAGTTGGGGAGGAGACAAGGAATAAAACACATACTCACCCCACCTTCCAAATATCTGATAACAAAATCGTTTTGTTGGTCTTCAGAAGCAAATACATTTATGGATGTTTTTTCATTATTAGAAACCTTAGTTGCCTCTGTGACCTTCCCTTGCTTGTTGGTAAGCTGGTTCTCATCCAAACTTTTGGAACTGGAGGAAACAGATAGTAGATATTCTGAGAGTTAGAGCACCAGCAAGCTGGAGCTTATCTAAACACCAGCAACTTGTGTGGGGACAGGGTTTAAAATCAGGCCAAGTGTGGAGGGAATGAAGAAATGGGCCATGTTTGTGAAGGAGGAGAAGATTCAGAGTTCCCCGAGGCCCCTCTCAAGGTTTATTTTTCTACAAAGGATTAATATTATTCAGTGTTGACCCACAGTGCAACTAGCAGCAAACTGCAGGGAACCAGATTTAAAGGTGACATAAAGAAGAGCTCTGAAGGAGCTCTTTTGAATTAATTGCTTTAGGAGATGTTGTAATGGTAATAGAAAGAAAAGTGACTACCATTTATTGAGCATTTACTGTGACTAGACAGGGAGCCAAGTTCATTCTGTGCATTAATTTCAGCTGAGCTTGCAAAAAAAAGGCATCATTTTCATTCTGTACTTTGGGAAACAGCAGGTGAAGTTGGTGCCCATTCAGGCTGCCTCATACAATGCCTTTATGTGCATTAAAGAAGGATACTTCTGCTCTGGCAGACATAGTGCCTGGACAGGGTACAGTCCTTGGCAGCAAGACCCAGGTTGAATGCCAGTCTCCATGTCTTGGCTAAGTGGCTTTGTGCAGGACAAAACCTGCAAAATCACAGACTGTGGCCCTGGATTTGAGGCCAGAACCAGTAAAGGCAAAATCAAGCAAAAAAATTCATACCTGTCGGGCTCTTGAGTCACCAGCTCTTAATGTCTAACCTTTGTCATCTCTCAGGACCTAGATCTTCCATCCCTCTGAAGCCCACAAAGATTATTAGGTCTCTTGGGGAAAAGGCTGATTTGTGTGTATGTGGCCTGTTCTAAATAACCTGTAAGTCTTCTCCTTTCCCCTTAGAAAATAAATTTAGGGAATGTAAAAAGATAAAAACAACAAGTTAGGCTTGGTGAATTTATAAACATCTGTGTCTTGGTGCTGTGGCAGCCAATAAGTGCAGAGAATGAACATGATTTAGGACTGGGTTTGGATTCTGGCTCTGTGACTTCTCATCAGTTGCAGGAGGGAGGATCTTGGAAGAGCCACTCAAACTCTCTGAACCTCAATTTCCTTATCTGTAAAATGGAGATCTTATCTACCTCATACAGTAGTTGTAAGAAAAACATGAAAGGATAGTTGAGATGTGCTTGTTCCCTATGACACAATGAAGCAACATTATTTTATTTATTTTTATTTTTTATATATAAATTTCACAACATTGTAATCCTCAGGGTTTACCCCCCCTCCCGTCCATCCCCCCCCCCTTCCTTCCTTCCTGCTCAAAGTTGTGCTCTTCAGTTTGGTGCTTAGCTTGTTTTGACTTTTCCCCAAGTCTTTTGTTTATTTTTTCACTGTATCCCATATGTTCATGAAGTCATTTGGTTTCTGTCTTTTCCTTCTTGACTTATTTCTGCTAATATGATTCCTTCTAAGTACATCCATGTTGCTATAAAATCGTCAAATTTGTCATTTTTAATTGATGAGTAATATTCCATTGTGTATATGTACCACATTTTTTTATCCAGTCATCTGTTTTGGGGCATTTAGGTTGTGAAGCAACATTATAAGTCACTTGTTTATGTTTGAGGAGAGTTTCAATCTCATTTCTTCTCCAATACCTTCACTGATGTGTTCATTGTAGTCATAGTTTTGTGGGTTGTATTTATATTTTCATTTATATCAAAACACTTTTTAGTTCCCTGTATAAGTTGTTCTTTGATCCAGTGGTTGTTTAAGATTTTTTTGTTTAATTTACACATATTTGTGAATTTTCCACTTTTCTTTCTGCTAGTCCTTTCTTGTTCTAAGTTTTTATTGTCAATAAAGGTGCTTTGTATTATGTCAATATTTTAATTTATTGTGACTTATTTTATGTTCTAATATATGGTCTGTTCTGTAGCATGTTTCATGTGTGCTTGAGAAGAATATATACTATGCTATTAAGATGGAATATTCTGTACATGTGTGCTTGATCTGCTTATTTATAGTATTGTTCAAGTCTTCTATTTTCTTATTAGCTCTAGCCTAATCTGTCCACTATTAATAGTGAGATATTGCAGTCTTCAATATTATTATATAGCTGTCTATTTCTCCCTTTAATTATGTCACTGCTTGTTTCGCATTTTTGGTTTTATTAGCTATATATATCTGCATATGTATATATGTGTGTGTGTCTATACATATATGCTTTTAATTGCTATCTTTCCTTTTATTGATTCTTGCCAAAGTATCATGTCCTCCTTTGTCTTTTATAGCAATTTTTGTCTTAAAGTGTACTTTTTCTAATATTAGTTACATCTATCACAAATATCTTTTAATTATGTCTATAAAACATTTCCCCTCAGTCTTCCACTTTTATCTTATTTGTTGACCTTAGATCTAAAGTGACTCTTTTATAGACAAAATATAGTTTGATCACTATGTGATTTAAATTTTTCTTATTTTTAATCTTTGCCTTTTGACAGGAGGGTTACAATGTACTGGTATAGAAATACCTTTTTTTTTTTTTTTTTTTTTTTTTTTTTTTTTTTTTTTTTTTTTTTTTTTTTTTTTTTTTTTTTTTTTTTTTTTTTTTTGAGAATAGGTCTTGCTATTTTTGCCGCTGGAACCACAAGCTCTCGTTGCCCGGGGTACCACAGACTCGAGCAATCCCCAGCCTCAGCTTCCCAGGTAGCTGGGATTACAGGCGCGCACCACCACGCCCAGCTATTTTTTTTTTTTTGGAACTAGGTCTCACTACGGGCCCCAGGCAGGACTCGAACCGCGATCCCTAGCCCCGGCCGCTTCGTAGGCTGAAGCTTACAGGCACGAGCCATTGTACCTGGCCTAGAAATACTTTTCTGCTATTTGTTCAATATATCTTGCATCTTCTTATGTATTATTTCTATACTATTGCATTATTTGTATCTAACTTTTTTTCTAATTTATTCTTTTGATTCTCTTCTTATTTATTTTCTCTATATATTTAAAGTTATTTTCCTCATGATTAACTTGTGATTTATTTACAGCTAACACCTTAAATTTATTTATAAGAATATAGTTTGAGTTAATACCAATTTAGTTTCAATAGTGTTCAAAATACCTGCATCTGTGCAAAATACCTGCATCTATCTATCCCTCTTGTATATACTATAACATATTTTATTTTTATACATTGTGTACCCATTATTAACGTTTATAAAATATTATGTTTATTATTATGTTTAATAATGTTATTATATATTGTTTTTCCAATTGTCTATTAGTGATAAATTGTCTGTTTCTCTTACTTTAATTGCTCATTCATTGTGAAGAATAATTTTGTAAGCTGCATTATGTTTGAAATTTTTTTTTAAAGCACTTCATTATATCTTCCTTATGTTTTCTAGCTTCCACATTTTCTGAAGACAAATCATTTGTTAATTTTATTGGTATTCTTTGCATATGATGAGTTGCTTCTCATGACTTCCAAGACTCTCATCTTTGATTATTAAAATTTGACTGTTATATCTTGGTGTAGATCTCTGAGTTTATCCTGCTTAGATTTCATTGAGGTTTTAGGGTGTTAGATTTATGTCTTCCATCTCCTCTTACTATAAAACTCCCATTATGTGAGTGCTAGTGTGCTTGATAGTATCCCATGGGTCACATAGGCTCTGTTTATTTTTCTTAATTCCTTTTGATTTTTACTCAGTTTGGCTAACCTTAACTAACTTATTTCAACATCACTGATTCTTTCTTCTGCCAATTCAAACTTGCTGTTGAACCTCTCTAGTGATTTTTTTGCGTTTGTAATTGTACTTTTCAATTCCGAAATTGTTTCTTTATTCAATTTCTGTCTCTTTAATGATAGTCTTTGTTTACTGAGATGATTCTCCTGGTTTCCTTTAGTTTTTTGTCCTGAGTTTATTTTAGTAGATTTAAGACATTTGACTAAAAATCTGTGTCTCTTAACTTCAAAGTCTATACTTCCTCAAGTATAATTTCTATATAATTTCCTTTTTTCTCCCTGTAACTGTGTCGTATTTTATTATTTTTTCACATGCCGCATAAGTTAGTTTTAAAAGCTAGTACAGAATATTATAATATGCTAACTCTAGAAGTCAGCTTCTCCCACCTTGCTATGGCTGCAGTGATTTATTTGTTTAGTGACCTTTCTAAAGTAACTTTTGTGAAGTCTATGATATTATTTATTGCTTGTGATCAATGAAGTCTTCAAATGCATGTAATTGAAAGAAATTTTGTCTTTGCTGCTGGAATGTATATATATTCAAGAGCATACCTTTCAGTGGTTAATTAGGCCATTTTCAGCCTTTCCTTAGTTTTTACTTCCTACCTGCATGGAGTGTGAAAGTTAATCAGAGTTTGGAGCTTAGTATTTTATCATATCATCTCAGCATGTGTCTAACCCTTTGATAGGCATTCTAGACTTCTTGGTATTCCCTGACAGATATGGGCATTCTACAAATTCTTATTTTCCAAAGTATTTCACTCCTAAATCTTTTCTCACAGGCCTACTTGTGGGATTACAGTTTGCCCCAACTTGCATTATTGCCCCCCATGGAAACAAGCAGTTCATTTGTTTTAAAATGTTTTTGACTAATGCCCTTTGCATAGTTGTTTCTCTGTCCTAAGAGAGATCTAAATTGGCAAATAAAGATAAGCATATGGCTGTAGTCTTTGATAGACAGGTCAAAGCAGACAGTGGAGCAAACTTGACTCTGTTCCATCCTGCCCTACTAACTCACATCATCAAGAACATAGAATTCTATATTCAAAATTACTGCCTATATGGGGAATGAGGAAGGGAAAGGGATAGTTAAAGTATTACAAAGTTCTACCAGGTTGTAGTTGTCTTTTTCTTGATTAAGTATTTTATTGCTTGCTATGAGATTCATTAACATTGATTCTGATATATTTTGCCAGATTTTTCAGAGTTTCTTTGGTGGATCAGGAACTTGGAGTTCCCTCATTCACCATTTTTGCTGATGTTATTATAAGAAGCAATTTTTGAATGTATTTTGTTTTGTTTATAAGTGAGGAAACTGGGACTGAGAGGAAAGTGAGTGAAATGAGTCTCCATGGTAATACTATAATAGTAGCATAGGAAACACTTTGGTTCTTTCTACCTTACTCCATATTTGGTGAAATGATTCGGCAGCAGCAAATCTCAGCTTTGTTTGGAGATCACTTGGATTAGAAAGATAAGTCAGTTACCTCTTCATGGACTTCCCCAAAGTCACTCTGCTTCCTGCTACTCATTCTCTTCTATCCTCTGAATAGCAGTCAAAGCAATAGTCAGTAACTTCTTTGATTAAAGCTCTTCACTATTCCATTCACCAGTGTGTATATAAACAAAGGGTGGGAGTATTCATACAGTGGAATATTATTCAGCTACAGATAGGAATGAAGTACTAGCAGTTTATACAATATGAATCAATCTTGAAAATATTGTGCTAGTGAAAGAAATCAACCACAAAAAGACCATATAGAATTTCAGCCATATGAAATGGCCAAAATAGACAAATATGTAGAGATAGAAAGTAGATTAGTGGATGCTTGGACCTGGCAGCACTTCTTAAGGTGATGGAAACATTAAAATTCACCATGGTAATCATTGTACTACTCTATGACTGAATCACTGAACTTTAAATAAATATTGAAATAAAAGTGAATATTGAATTTATTTTTATTGAAGTAACATTGTTTGTAACTTTATATAAATTTCCAGCATGCAATGGTATAATTTGAAACCTATATATGATTATATCATGTTAACCACCTGAAGTCTGTTTTCTAACCATTACCATATAATTGATCCCTTTATTACACACACTCTCTGTTCCTTTTCCTCTTTGATAATCACCAATCTGTGCTTTGTATTTAAAAGTTTGTTCATTAATTTCTTTTTTTAGATTGGACATATGAGTGAAATCATGTTTTCTACTTTCTCTACTTAATTTATTTCACTTAGCATAATACCCTCAAGCTTAATAATACTGTCATAATATACTTAACAGACATAAGAAAATATGTTAAATAGTATTAATAATCAGGGAAATGCAAACCAAAGCTATAAGTCCCAAAACAGATGAATGGATGAAATATATATATAAATATATATATATATATATATATATATATACACACACAATGGAATATTATTCATCAATTAAAAATAACAAATTTGATGATATTATGGTAACATGGATATACCTAGAAGAAATCATATTAGCAGAAACAGTCAGAAAGAAAAAAACAGAAACCAAATAGTTTCACTAATATATGACAGCCAAACAAAAGTACACAATGGGGAAAGGGGGATTAGCTGGAGCAGCCAGGGAAGGGATGTGGTGGGTGACCCCAGGGATTACAATGATGTGAAATATATATATATAAAATTATTTATATAATACAAAAATAAAATATAATCTTTGTGGAAAAAAAAAACTACAATGAAATGTCACCTCATGCCTATTACAATGACCATTATGGAAAAGATAAAACACGACAAATATTGGTAAAGTTGTAGAATAAAGAGAACCATCTTATGCTTTGTGTGAGAATATAAATTGGTGTACTCTCTATGAAAAAAATTGAAGATTCCTCAAAAAATAAGAATAGAATAATCATATGATCCAGTGATTCTGCTTCTGGGCATTTATTTGTAGAGTATAAAATAGGAGTTTCAAAGGTATATGCACCCTTACGTTCATAACAACATTATTAACAATAGTGGAGATTTGAAAATAACCTAAATGTGCATCAATGGTAAAACATGAATTATGTGCTTTAAATGGGTGAGTTATATCTCAATAAATTATTAACAAACAAAATGATCCTTCCAGTTTTCCATTCTCTTGAAATAAAGACCAGGTTCATCACAAGAAAAGACTAAGTATATTCCTAGCCAAGTCCTGTTCTCCAGGAGCTGATCTGTAAGTGGGAAGGCAGAGCCACCCTTGAACTTAAACTTCTTATAGAAGTCCTACCAACTATTAGGAAGTGAGTGGTCACTGTAGTCTGGATAAGCTAGGGATTAGCTCATGGAGGAAGACGGATTGCATTCTAAAGGATTTCCTTTGGTGAAAGCTGAGGAATAGATATTTTTAGCTAGAGGAATAGAGCTTGGTTCAACCTGGATTGAAGCAAACATGGTTTCCTTAGTGGTGAAAACCAGTCATTGAGTAGTAGAGAGGCATTTTAAACTGTTGTCTCTAAGGGAGAAATTGAGAAATAGCAAATAACCATCAAAACAGTTGGCATATGGATGTTAGATATGAACTTTTCTGCCACTTCTTAACCTGATGACTTTGGTCAATTATTTAATCTCTTATGAGCTTTGTTTCTGCATTTGTAAAATGATATCACAGTTTACCTCACAGGTTGCTGTGAGATTGAAATGAGAAGATGCATGGTGTACAGTAAGAACTTAACACATGGTAGATGAACATGCTCCTTTCACTTAGATTGGAGTGCAGCATCTGTTCTGGGAAGAAGTCAGGTTTGGTTAATTAGTGAAGGTCTTTAGAAGCCACTCTGGGCTTGCAGTGACTCCTGTGGTAAGCTGTGAGTTTTTGATCTGCATGAAATTGGCTTACTCAGGCCAGAAGAGCAGCAATTCTGGAGCATGGAATCATGAATTCTCACCTTTCTGCATTTCTCTTTCTTTCATTTCCCAGCCATATACAACTTCCAAGGTAGCGGAGCCCCTCAACTCTCTCTGCAAATTGGCGATGTGGTGCGAATACAGGAAACCTGTGAAGGTGAGTCACTGGCCCATGCACCTCTTGGATTCACCTTGATTTGGTAATGTTAGGAACCCTGCAGTTCATGCCCAACACCGCTAGCCCTTTGTTAGAATCTCTGCAACTAATGTGGTCTACGGAAATGCAATTTTCTAATATTAGAAATTAGAGTTTACTGAAAAAATGCTTTGTCATATTAGGAATATATGCTTGATAGTGAAGACTTAAACTGGAATATTTAAGGTTCATTGTGCTTTTTATTTCTTACAGCTATGGGACTGTTTAGATCTATGCTACTTTATAGAGACACTTATTTAATAGTATCAACACCATTATAAGGACAAATAAGCATTGTTAAGGTTTCAAAGGGCTCAGAAAATTACTTCTGCTTCCAGGAGAACTGCTATGTATAACTGTAGTTGATGCACTGCTTAATCCCCTCATTTCAGCTGGAAGCAAGGTAGCATTGCTTTATTCCTAAAGGATGTATCTTCCTGTGAAACCCAGTGCTTATCAGGTTGTATTCACCCATGATGGTGGTGGTGGTGGGGATATTTTTTAATTTCGCTAAAACAAATGGCCTTAAACTTACGAATCAAGCAATTTGAAATCACTTGTCGCCCATGTCACCTATGTCACTGTAAATTTGATATTGGGAGCATGACTTGGGTTAAGGACTGAATGTGTCAATCACTTTAGACAGGCTCTTCCAAACTTCACTGATCCTGCTTTATCAATACAATTCTTTAGCCGTGTGGGCTGTCCTATAATCCTTTGGCATGGGAGGCATGGGAGGTATTTCCTGTGATGGGGCAGAGCAGACATTGAACTGAGTTGAGCACTATGGACTCAATTTTCTAATCCCTCAAAAAAAGTCCTCCTCTACTCTGTTCTACAAGTAGCAGAAGGCAGTTTTGCTATTCCTATCAAGAAAAGAGTCAGAGAAGGTGGCCATCTACAGTACCAGACACCTAGGGGTTCTTAGGACTTAACTCTTAGTACTAAGAACCTATAGGTTCTTAGGTACTGTGCTATATATTTTATATAACATTAACTTGTTACTCCTGACAGCAACAAGAAGGACAGGTAGTGTCAAGTCATTTACATTATTGGATTATATCCAACTTGGTCATGAGAACTCTTCAGTTTAGTGCAGAACTGTGCACACATGATGGACACACAGATACAAACTAAAAAGCAAACAAAAAGGAAGTCTTCTGGCAGGAGGGAGAGAATTTGATATTTTTCTTTAAATTTTTTATTTATAAATAAATTTCACAACATTGTAATCTCAAGGATTTGTTCCCTCCCCTCCCTTCCCCCCTTTCCCCTCCTGCTCAAAGTTGTGCGCTTAAGTTTGGTGCTTAGCTTGTTTTGACTTTTCCTCAAGGCTTTGTTTATTTTTTTCACTATATCCCATATATTAGTGAAACCATTTGGTTTCTGTCTTTTTCTTTATGGCTTGTTTCTGCTAATATGATTTCTTCTCAATACATCAATGTTGTTATGAAATTGTCAAATTTGTCATTTTTAATTGATGAGTAATATTCCATCATGTATATATACCACATTTTTTTCATCCAGTCATCTGTTTGGGGGCATTTAGGTTGTTTTCATGACCTTGCAATTATAAATTGTGCTGCAGTAAACATCCGAGCACAGGTGTCCCTTTGTACTCACATTGAGGTCTCTTTTGGGTAGATTCCCAAAAGAGCAATTTCTGAGTCAAATGGTAGTTCCATTTTCTTTAGCTTGAGGGTCCTCCACACAGTTTTCCATAGTGGTTGGACTAGTTTACATTCCCACCAGCAGTGTAGTAGTGTTCCTTTCTCTTCACATCCTCAGCAGCAATTCTTGTTGCCCGTTCTTTGGATGTGGGCCATTCTTACTGATGTAAGGTGGTATCTCATTGTGGTTTTGATTTGCATTTCCCTTATCGCTAGTGATGTTGAGCAATATTCCATGTACCTGTTGGCCATTTGTATTTCCTCTTTGGAGAAGTGTCTTTTTAGTTCTTCTCCCATTTTTTGATTGGGCTTTTTGTTTTGCTTTTGTTTAGTTGTGTGAATTCCTTGTGGGTGTTCATTATTAAACCCTTATCACTCATGTGGAGGGCAAAGATTTTTTCCCATTCGGTTGGGCATCTTTTAGTTTTTTCTGTTGTCTCTTTTGCTGTACAGAAGCTTTCTGTTTATGTTTTCCTTCATATTTTTGCCTTCTGTAGATGTTTCCAGAAAGGGATTTCTGAACTGTAGTTCATGGAGAGTTTTACCCAAGTTTTCCTCTATGTATGCTATGGTTTCAGGTCTGACCTCTAAGTCTCTTACCCATTTTGAGTTGATTTTTGTACATGGATTAAAGGAGTTTTCTTGGTTCATTTTTTTGCATTTCTTAGTCCAATTTTCCCAGGATTTGATATTTAAAAGCAGTTTTCAAGGGTCATGATGGCGGAAGTGAACACTTTGTTCACCTTCCTGAAGTATTTTGTACTTTAATATTATTTTGGGTGAGGGTACATATGAGGAGATGTCATGCTCTCTTCTGTGTCCAGGCCCTGAAAGATTCTCTGTCTGGCTCTATTAAATACTTTCACACAAAGTGAATGAATGTAGGAGGGGGGAGGATGTGTCCCCTTCCCACAGTGCATGTCTCTCTTGTACAAATCTATTTCTATGTGGTGATAAATGAGCCAATGGTGGGGTGAGGGTGGGGAGTGGTCATGAGGTCAGAGAAACTACAAGTAGCAGGACAATTCTTCATGTCAATGTTTTACTAAGTGCAAATTCTGAGAAAAAGACTTCTGATTTCCATCTAGGACCCTACATTCTGGGGTGACACATTATTCTCCTGAAGTCACAAAGTGAGCTAGGCCTATTATTGTTATCTCACCTCACTCCTGTGTACCTCCTTTGCTAGCAATGCCAAACCTTGGAAATTATATTTGTGTCCTATATTTCAAAATTCAGATCTATGTCTTCCTCTTATTTTCATACAGTTTCTCTAAAGAGAATGTGAAGGCAATAAACTGATCACTTACTTTGCCTACAGGCAGACTTTGCTATCTTTATCTGGTCTAGAGATGCACTTACAGAAAGGTTGCCTGTGCTCATTCAAATCAAATTTACTTTACTAGTCTTTGAGATTAGTGCCCTTTCTTTTTACTTATTGGGTCCTGGTTTTCTGTTTTTAATTCAATTTTATTAGTTTTGTTTAAGTGTATCCTTGTAATATGCACCTGAAATGCCTTCCTGGAAAGAGCTGGCATATGAATTAGATTTGTGATGAACAGATTCATGACTACTTTGAAAATACAATGTTCAAAAGTCTCTTTGATGATTCTAGCTAACTGAGGAATTGGTATATGCATTAAGATTATAAAATATGTTCAAGATTTTTAAAAATAAAAAAACTTAATAATTAAGATTTTTTTTTCCCATCTCACTAAAGATCTCTAGAGATATATTTCTGAAAGCACCTTGACCAGTGTAGTACACTTACTAGGTGTACAATCAGGGCAGGTTGAATTTGAATCTGTGAGTCAGCAGGAGGATGCTGGAAGTAAGAGACTACATATTCCTCACACAGGAGTGAGTGTGAGTTTTGGGAATAAGGAAATCTTATGTTACATTCAAAGACAATGTCTCTAGCTGTGTGAACTGTGCAAGTCATTTAACATCTGTGCCTCAGGCAGAGCGCTCATCTACAAAATGGGAGAATATAGTTCTGATTTTCATGTGGTTGTTAAAAAGATTAAAAATGCTTCATGTGGAAAGAATGCTTATTTACTCAGGGTTTATTCCAAACCTGAGGTATTTCTTTCCAACTTCCTTTCTTTTTGTTTTCCCTTTCTCCTTCCTTTCCATTTTCTGTCTCTCAAAAGAGGAGCTGTTCTGGGCTCCTGTTTCTTTAGAACTTTAAGACCAAGTCCTCATGTTGGCTCATGATGGTAAGGGGTGACTTTGCATTTCAAATTGTTTGTTTTGGGAGCTTGTATGTATGTCTGTTGAGAACAAATTTCAACAACAAGCTGTCAGTTCAGTAATGAGGGTTTGCTAATGAGACTCCCTCAACAGACACTTTTTTTATTTACAAAGATGACAAATGCCTCCATTTGGCTGAGCTTGAATCATTTCAAAGGTCAGTGGACACGTTATGGTCATTAATACTTGTTACACTGAGGCTAGTTTTGTCAGAGGACTGCGTGTGATTTGAATTTATGTTAATTGAATCATTTTTGATATTCCTGAAAGAATTTTCTCAAATTCCCATCAGTTTGCCCATCCCTGAACGTGTCTGTTTTGTAATGATTAACTTTTGCAAAGTACATTTTAGACACTATTTGATGCTGTCATAACTGTTTTATTTTAGGATGTTTACCAAAAGTCCTCAGCTTTTTGTCCCTCAGGCAGGGAGTGAAAATATGTGGCAAAACATGGAACCCAGGAAATGAGTAAAGGGTTGGATAGAGCTGGTGAATTGTAGGCACCTTCTCTGATGGGGCTGGCCGCTCTTCAGCACTAGCCAACTGTGGTCACAGGGGCATGCTGGCCACCATCATGGGGATTCCTGCTTTTTCAAAAGAAGGACACTCATATTATATATGAAGTCCTGTTTCTTTTTTGAGAGATTAGCAACCAATTCAATAGATTGTGAGGACTCCCTAGTTTGATCTGTACCTAACATCTAAAATAATTTCCTACTGTTACTTTGTAAATTAAAAATACACAGACAGGACAATAACAAACAAACCAAGAACACATTTGTCAGAATACATGAGCAACTTGTTCCTTTGTTTTCTTTTTACAGACTGGTATAGAGGGTACCTCATAAAGCACAAAATGTTACAGGTAAGGTCAATTTGCTTTTACTGAGGAAAATATTAGATATCTTTACATGACACTTTTTTCATCATTGCTTGTCAAAAAATGGATCCTCTTCTTTCCTTGTTGTGTCCTGAACTTTTCCACCTTTACTTTTTGTCTTAGATGTGCCTTAATGGCAGTCCTTTTCATGCATTTTTTAAGGCTATCTCTAGAACCATCTTCTTCCTGAAACTTTTCCCAACTTATCAGTCATATGAATGCTACCTTCTGGAGTCTTTATGGAATTGCACACTTATCATGTGATAATTTTCATCCACTGCTTTTCTTTAAAGTTATTTGGGGGCCTTCATCTTTTCCTCACCTGTAAATCCAACCTGACACAGAAAACACTGCTTTGAGCACTTTACTTGTTCCAACCCCATAATACACTGTCATCTCCATGAAACATGTGTTCATCTCCTTATCACTTATGGGGACTAGTCTAGGGACTGATTGGATATCCCCAGTGTGTGTGTTAGTTGAATCTATCAAGGAATTCTCAATTTATATATGTCTCTTCTTAATCAAATCTTGTTTATGAAGCAAAAGTAGTAGTAATTTCTTCTTTTTCCTTTTTGAGATGTCTGTTTATCATCCTGACATGTGCTGGGGTGGCATGATCCTACTCAGCTCTCTGATGAACAATAAAGTAAGCCCAGGGAGAAAGAAATCTCATGTTAGCGAGCCTATGTGCAGCCAGGGACTCTGCTGTTTCATGACCTGATCTTCCAACTCTTCATGACTGTGGAAGTCATGGAATTGGGCAGATAATGAGAGAGGCTGAAACCTCTCAAGTATCCCTTGTTACACCTCTGGTTGAATGAGTGTCTATTTGGGGTTGGATCATCCCCTGGAATCCAACACTATTGTGGAATTTCTAAGAACTAATGAAGAACTACATAGGAACTATACCTAAATAAGTGGATTTATGATCTACCTCCTACTCTATCTGATTCTGGGATTATTCCTTTAAAGATAGGAAGACTTTTCACTCAGTGATTTTTTGAAAATAATGAAGAACTGGGGTCAGTTATTTCTGAATGATATTTTATTTTACTGCTTTATTTATTCATTTTTCTATTCTACCTTATCTTTTTTTCCCAACAGGGCATTTTTCCTAAATCTTTCATCCACATCAAGGAAGTGACAATTGAGAAAAGAAGGTATTTGTCATTCTTTGCTAGACTTGACCGACCCTCTAGTGGATCAAAGATATTTCTGTCCTGTTTATGTTGAAACCTGACTTGGCAAATGTGAAGGATGCTCATCTGACCCAACTTCGTGCCCATGTTTATTCGTCTGTCTCCTCTTACTCAAAGAGAGATCTAATCCAAACTGATTAGTGTTCAGATGTGGTTCTGAGGGTATATTAGCGGGTTTGGAAAATCAAATTTTTCTCTGGCAGCTGTCTTTGAACTGCATTGAAGTAGATTAATCCTGAATAATGTCACAGAAGGCCCACCCTACTGAAGAGGGACATTAAAGAGGAAGTCCCTTTATTTGCATAATGTAATTTGTGTGGCTACCGGAGACAGTTCAGTTTCAAGTCAACATAGCCCCTCTCAGCAGCTGCAATTTAATGCAAACTGCCAACATTTTATCTTGTTAGCACCTGGGTCTCAATTTCACATCATTTTCTCTCCCACCTTAAATAGAAATATTGAGAACATCATCCCTGCAGAAATTCCTCTGGCACAAGAAGTGACAACGACACTTTGGGAATGGGGTAGCATCTGGAAACAACTCTATGTGGTGAGATTTAAAACACTGTTACTTGAAACAGAAGCTTCTTGCAATCTTTAGTTTGTTTCAGATTTGAAATTTAGCCTGTAGCAGTCAGGTCAAGGTGACTTTGGTGACAGAGTAAACACTATCTGTAAGGATATCAAGGTCCATTAGAGGTTAGTGACTTTCTTGAAGCCACCAGTGAGTTAGTGATACAACCATAATAAACAGAATTCTGTTTTGCAAAGTTTGTCTTGCAAAATCTGACAAGCTTTAGTTTGAGTAAGAATCGCCATCAGAGATACTAAAAATAAATAAATAAATAAATAAATAAATAAATAAATAAATAAATAAATAAATAAATAAATAAATAAAAGTTTCTTCACTGAAGCTCACTAACCCACATTTTAAATAAACCAGAGGATTTTGATTTTGTAGTTTGCTGATAACACATTGAGAAATGCTGTGCTAATGCACTAATTAACAAATGGATATTGTCCTCAGATCTTTGACCCTGGGAAAACAAAAAGTGCATTTAATATGTGTTTTTCCTGTGTTTATACAAGTCTATTTCTAAATCATCCTTTGATACTTCTAAAGTGTCTAATGAAAACAATTAGCTAAGAAAACCATTAAACTGAGGGTAAGAATGTCAACTAAGACTTCCTGCACCCTTGTTATAGCACTTGCTAGTGTACACACCTAGTTTAGACTCACTTTTTAGATCATGAATATCGACTGCCATGTAGAAGCATTTAGAAATACTATAGCAATTGGTACATATAATTCTGCAAATTTCTCAAAAGGTGTTAAGAAAGTTTAAGGACAAACAGTACAGAAGTGCTTAGCTGCTTCCTCTCCTCTTTAATAGCATTTTATCACACCATGGAAGCTTTACATTTTCCCTTAAGGAATCTTGGAGTGCAGACCATTATGCCCTTTTCTCTGGTAAAGAGATCCTTAAACTTCCTGCATTCCAGCACACCAGAATGCTTTCACATTTGTATATCGCTTATGAAATGTTGACTTAATAACTTGGCTCTCTTTAGAATAAACAAGTAATTTGCATAAGGATTTTTTTCTGACATAGAGCATCATTTTAATAATTATCTATTCCAATACCAACTGAATGTCTTACAATCCACTTCTAATATATATAAACTATCAAGAGCTAGTGACAGAATCCAAAGGTTAAAGGTCTCAATCCTACAATATTGTCCTCATTTTAAGTTCTGGATTCTTAGCTCTCCAACTTCAGTCCAAAAGTGGTACCAATTCCACTCCACCTCAGGTTTTATAACTCCCTAGAACAACACATATAGCTCAGGAAGTGCTATATTTATTACAGTTATGTTTTCATTATAAAAGATGCAACTCAGAAACAACCAAATGCAAGTGATATATAGAGAAGGTACTAATGGGGATGGAGGCACAGAGCTTCTGTACTGTGGTTACAGTACCTTCTCAGAACATTTATATGACTATTGGGAAAGTTTCTTGAACTCTATTGTTCAAGAGTTTTTACCCATGTTTCATTCCATAGTCTTGATTAACTAAATAACTAACCCGTAGTGAGTGAGCTCAATATCTAGCCCATCTCATCTGAGATTTGGTGTGAAATACATGAGTGGAGTGGGTTAAAGAGTACAGTCCCCATCATGAAACTGTCAAAATAAACAGATCAAAAGTCACCTCATCAGCATAAACTCAGGTTTGATCAAAAGAGGCTCATAAGAAACGGCACTTTTATCACTCAGGAAATTTCAAGGATTTTAGAAACTTTGTGACCAGAAGCAGGGACAAAGACCAAATAGATGTGTTTTTCATTATTCCACACATGCTTCCTAAATGGAAAGCCAAAATTACCTGACACATTAGTGTAACTTAAATTAATGCAGTGAAAGACACTGTTTTAAACACTTGCCGCAGTGCTTGTCAAAAGGCTTCTAGAAACCTCCTAAAAAGGGTGAAAGACATATTACTATAAAACTGAAACTCTCTCCTTTCATTGGAGTGAAGGGTGGAAGAAAGATGAAAGAGAATAACTACATATTCCAGAGCATTTGACTCTATGTCCGTGTCTTCAGGGTTTGGCACTCTTAAGGCACCACTTCCCTAGAGATGGGTCCTATTCCCCGTTTTTGAAAGGGTGACAGATTTTTAAGTTTTGAGTTCTGGGACCAGCAAGCAATCAATGTTTATAGTGTTCCTTCTTAACAATTATTTTTAGATAGTGGTCAGAAGTCACCTCTCTGTAAAAAGAAGAGATTGAGATTTTTACTTTTGGGAACTCCCTGTAGCACAGGAGGAGGAAATGTGTCAATGTCTAAGTTCAACTCCAATCCCTTTGCGGCTGGAGAGAGATCCAGGCCATGATTCCTGAGAAGACTCTCCTGACTTTGGCACAGTTTGTCAAATAGATGACCATGTACCAAGGGTAGAGGTGATTGCAGATTCTTTCCTGTCTCCTAGGCCAGCAAAAAGGAGCGCTTTCTCCAGGTGCAGTCCATGATGTATGACCTGATGGAGTGGCGATCTCAGCTTCTCTCAGGAACTCTGCCCAAGGATGAGCTGAAGGAACTGAAGCAGAAAGTCACATCCAAGATTGACTATGGCAACAAGTAAATACTCTTCCTTCTGAAAAATCCTTTCTTCTCCCCTGGTCCTTTCCCCATTCCTCCTCCCAAGAAGCCTAGTTTCAATTTTAGAGGTGAGTTTGTCACTTTCTATAAAGGAGAAGGCTGTTATCAAAGACCGTGCTTGTGTGCCTTTACTTTCCCCTTTGTGGGATCAGGGTATGCAAATGGAAAGCATGCTTGCTTCTACAGTGGTTATTACCAGGTTGAGAGATTTAGGACACTCATTTAACCTACTTCTGCAGGGCTGGGGAGCACAGTCATGCTGGCTTCCTTCAGCTTAGTTGACATTTTCTTCCAGCACTTACAAAACTCCCCAGTAAATCCCACTGTGAAACGTAATGTTCCTCCCCTAATCTTAAATTATCCAAACCACAAGCCATTGGTTAACTCATGTGAACAGCTACAAAACCATTCTCTCAAAAGGAAGGAAGCAGAAATTTGCTGGAGTTTGAAAGCTGTAAAGTTAAGGAGAATGTGAAAGCATTTGTTGAGGCAGGATGATCCACTGATAGTAATAGTAATGACAACAGCATTATAACAATCCAGGCTTGTGCATGAGGCTTGATGCTAAGGGTTTTGCATGCATTATCTCATACAATTCTTACAACAACTCATGGGGCATGTAACTTTATTATCCTCATTTTCCTCAGAGGAAGAATCTGAAAAGAGGTTAGATGACTTGTCCAGAGTCATAACTAGTGACAGCTTGGAAACGGCAGAATCAGAGTTTAAACTCAGGTAGTCTAACTCCAAAACCCAGGGGCCATGTACCATATGACTTTGATAACATTTGAGTACTGTAAAACGTTCCCTTCCCTCCTGTTATTGAGTGCCTTCCAATGCCTTGTTCATTTGTTTATTTACTCCAGCAACAAGCATATATTGAACACTTATGATTGGCATGATTTTCTGCTAGATATTGAAGTTTTAGAAATAAGTCTTAGTCCACTAAATAATAATACTCCATAATAATAAGAGTGAACTAGAGGTAAACTTTTGATAAATACTATGGTAAGTTTGATGACTTAGGAAGCAAGTATGCTTTCAAGAGAGGCTTCCAGAAAAAAAGGTGGTTCCAAGTTGAACTTTGAAAAATAAAGGCTAAATAAAGCAGGCTAAAATAAATACAAGAGACATGAAGATAGAGGTACATGACAGCACATGGCATATGCAAAAACCTGCAAAGGGAGCCAAAAAGTAAAAACACAGGGACTTAGGAAGAAGTTTAAAGAGCTTATTGACTGGGAATAAACAGAAAATTTCCCAGGAGATAGACTATTTTGTTCTCATATAAACTTGGAAGAGGACCCATACATACTTGTTTCCCACTTCTGGTTGCTTCCCATGCCTGGAGTAGTCTTTCTGTTGGTTCCCCTGCTGACAAGCTTGTCTCAGCATGCTTATAATGCATACCATCCAATGTGAAGAGTTTGCCACACAGTTGCTGTCACCATGGTGTGGTATGGTACCACTGAGCACAATAGGAAGAATAAGAATTAAGGGGTTTTATTACTTTACTACAGTGGCCTCTATGACCTTTAGATATTTCCTCAAAGCAGCTCCTAAGGACAAGGACCAGGGAGTTAAGTGATTTTACCTTCCTTCAGTGTCCAGAACGTAAATTACAGAGACCCTTACTGGCCTGTCACCCCTGCTTGCTGTGAGTTCCTCTAAGACAGTGACCCTCTAGTTCATTTCTGTGTGACCAGAACAGGGTTACATACCTCAGCGAGTGATAACAAAATGAGTGGAAAAACACAGCAGTAGAAAAAAGAGCGGAACGAAAGCACTCCTTAAATCAGACTCACTCTGCAGCATGGCCCAGCCCCAGCCCCAGCCCCAACCTTGTGTTTTCAGTTTCACTACATTACCTTTGGGGAAGTAAGAGACTAGGATCTGAACTAAGGGCTCTGGCTTCTTGCTTCCCTCCCTGAGTCCTTCAAGTGGAAGTGAGAGTAATTTGGCTACTTAAAATTAGCACTGCCCTGGTGTCTTAGGGCTTCAGTGTTCTGATGTGGGATGTGCTGCTCCTGAGAGCCCAAATCCTGACCTCTGGGCCACGTATCAATGAGTCTTGGCCTATGGGGTCAGAGAGGCACCCCAGGACTTGAGTACTGGAAGCCTGGTCGGAACTGTTCCATTTCATCTCATTCACTCTCATCCTTCATGCCAACATAAATCTTCTGTTGAGCACCTGGTCAGCCTCCAGATGCAGATGCAGACATTTACAACATATACCTTCTATATTTAACAATAAAAAGAAAACAGTGAGTGCTAATAATGACTAATGGTTTCACAGCAAATCTTATGATATGGGTATTATCAACCCTGTTTCTCACGGAGAAACAAATACATAGAAAACTCAGGTCATTTTGCCCAAGATGAGCAACAATTTGCACCAAATACTTCTGAAGTTCAAGTAGTTTATCACTGTGTTCCATATCCTCCTCAGGACTATGCAGATTAGTAATGGAGAGAGAGAGAGAGAAGGAAACATACCAGAGTAGGAATTCATGCATTTCATGAGGAGAACACATGAAAGAGAGGTAGAGCACAGTGGTAGACAAGCGAACACTTGCCTTGAGTCTAAAAAGACTAGAAGTATTGGGTGAAAAAAATTCAGAGCAAGAGAGAGAAAGAGACGGTGAGGAGAGAGAGAGAATATGAAATTGGTAATTTCTGAACATATAGAGGAAAGCACACTGTTTAGAATCTTATTGCTGAAGTGCTAAGTGAAGAAGTTTGTTTAGTCTAGAGGATCCTGGGGAGCCTCAGCAGGAGCCCTTACTGTTTTACTTTCTTTAAGATAATTTATTTAAAAACATGCATGTAGTAGAACTTTCCCCCTGCCATCATCTTAGATCTACTCATCACTTTCTTGAACAGAAGTGAGCAATAAGGCTACCTCTAGAAGAGTAAATGTCAACACCAGTGCTTCAAAATAAATGGTCTGCAACCTATCCTGAATTTGGGTCATGAGAATCTCTTTGATTACGCCCTGTGACTACTCAAGCTTGCAAATGTCCAAGGGAGACTAATAATGGATAAGCTCTTAGATGTATAGTGAAGAATCCTCAGTGACTCCTCTAAACCCCCAGAGAGTTGGACCCTAGACAAAGTTTTATTCATACAGCCAAATCTTCTATGATACATTTTGAAGGGAAGAAGCTAGAAGGATCTTTGCATTAAATTATGTATTGTTATGCTCCACCTTTTCTGAGGTCAATGACCTCAGAAATTCTGCTCAGATAAATGCATTAGTCAAATGCATTTATCCCAGTAGCATCTTCCCATCAGCCACATAGCTGTGCAATATTGAGTCACAGCTAGTTGGAAGTTAATTTCCTAATGAATACGGACAAATAAGTGAACCTTGGCTCCCTTCTGTTTTCATTTGAATAAGATGAGTAATGTGCCATTCAGTCCAATTCTCAATAAAAGATGAAATCTTAGTCTCCTTCATTTGTCCTTGCTGCAGAATCTGGTAGCTTGTAGTCATGCCCAAGCAGAACCTCAAAGACTCGGTTAGTCCACCTCTCTCTACATTTTTTCAAAGATAGCTGAAGTCTTCCATCTCAGCATCAAGTGCAAAACCAGCTTCAAGTATAGGCCTCTGCAAGCCTATCCCATACTGTAGTGGCCCCAGCCCAACACTGCTCCAATATACCCCCCATCTAGAAATTATACCATAGAGGTTAAAAGTATAAACTAGGAAGATTGTTATTACTTTTTACTGTTTCTGTCCCCTCAAGTAAATTATTTCCCATATCCTCAGTGTTTTCTTCATCTGTAAAAAGGGGGTAGTAATAGTACCTCATTCATAGGGTTGTTATAAGGATTAAATGAGTGAATATATGAGACTTCACTGTATGTTAGCATATCACATGTGCTGTGCCAAATTAGAATGGCAGATGGAATTGAAACAAAACAATGCCAAAGAGGGAAGGCTAATTAATGGGTGTGTCTGAGATTTCCACTTCCCCATAACTATTACCAACCTGTCTTTACCAACTAGTCCAGCAATAACTTATCTGATATATTATTTATATTGTGCTATATTAGCATTAACTAAGTTGAGATAAGCATATGCTTCTTTTGACTCTTATACTCCTCCTGAACCTAAGACCCTACTTCTTTACATAGGTATCCATATTGGTAGTTTGGTGTTTTTAATCCAGATATTTCTCTGGTCATTATTAATTGTGTACAGGCACTTGGGTAATTAGTAATATATCTGGATTTTTTTCTTTAAAATAAAACACACTATATACCTCTTTTCATATTTGATATGTTCATTGTGACACATCATTAAGGATATCAAAATAATATTCTATTTTTAAGACCTGACTACATGAAATTCTAATGCAGACAACTTTATCTAGCCATTCCATTTTGGATAGTTTTTCTTAAATATTTTGCTAAAGCAAATAATGCATCAAAAATTTATCCTTATTAAAGAGTGAGTTGTTTCAAAACACAGGAAATACATATCAAAAAATTGTTTAGTATGTGCTGCTACAGTTACCTCCTAAAGAGACCAAACTACCAGTGTGGCTCAGCAGAGTGTGAGGCTATCAGTGTGGGGCTGTTTTATGGGCTTATATGAGCCACAGGAATCAGGTGAACTTTTAGGTAAAAAAATACTTATCAGTATCCAAATGCTTCAACCACCCCTGTTTTGTCCTCACCTACTGTTTTTGCTTTCCAGAATCCTTGAACTTGATCTGATTGTCAGAGATGAAGATGGGAATATCTTGGACCCTGATAATACCAGCGTCATCAGCTTATTCCATGCACATGAAGAAGCAACAGATAAAATCACAGAGCGTATCAAGGAAGAAATGGTGAGCTTAGTGAAATAGACTTTGGCTAAGCAAAGCAGGCATTTAACACATCATAAACTTGAGATAGTGGACTAATTATCCATACCATATATTGTTCAAGGGTACATCTGTCCTGTGACCTAGGATGATTATTAACCACATGCATTTTACTGCATTTTTTTTCTTGGTATGTGTTCAGATCTGTAATTTATTCAACATCCGGCCCACAGGTCATCTAATGCCAGGAAAATTTCTTGCTCTCACAGAACTTCTATATTCCAGAGGGGAGGAGAATAGAAAGCCAGTCAGAAAGCAAGCAAATAAATGAACAAAATAATTCCAGATGGTGATAACATTTCTTAAAAATAGCAAGACCTAGTCTCAAAAATAAATAAATAATGAAATTACGGTTATCTGAATCGGAGTGAATTGGGAACTACTTTTAAAGACATGATTGGGAAAGTCTTCTCTCATGAGTGACATGGAAATAGGATATTCAAGGCAGAGGAAACAGGCAGTGCAAAGACCCTGAGATGGGTCTGAGTTCTGATTGTTCAAGATAAAGAGAAGGCAATATGGATCGTAAGCATAACATGGTAAATAATGGGAAGGGTAATGATTAAGAGAGGTAGGTAATGGGAACCAGCTCTTATAATCCCTCTGGTATTATGGAAAAGAATTAAGATGTAATTCCAAGTGTGGTGGGAAGGCAATGAAACAGTTTAAGAAAAGGTTAACATAATCTTATTTATATTAAAAAATAATTTTATCCTCTACTAATTAAGAGTAACTACTTTTAGCTTTATTGAGGTGTAATTAATTTATAAAAATTAATCTATTTTAAACTTTTTAAATTTGCAGTTCACTTATACATACACATTAATGATTTAATTAATACTTGGTGTTAGGTAAACCACACCACACAGAATGATTCCATCACCTGGTTTTTTTTTTTTTCCCAGTTCATTTGTAGTCAAATCCATTTCCCCAGCCTCAAGCTCCAGGAAACTCCTAATTTGTGTTCTATAACTATAGTTTTGCCTTTTCTAGAATTTTATGTAGTTATACAAATTTGATTTTTTTCTACATGACTTATTTTGCTTAACATTGTGCTTTTGAGGTTTGTGTTATTATATTAATGTTTTTCCCTCTTCATTGCTAATTGTCATACCATTCAGTTGTTGAATATTTTACTTGTGTCCAATACATTTAAGATTCTATTAAGATCACTTGCTTGCATATCTTGTGGACAAATGTCTTCATTCATTTTGGGTGGGTAATACATAGTGAATGAATTGCTAGATCATATAAGTTTTATGTTCAACTTTTGAAGGTACTAACATTCTATTTCCCAAATGACTGTGCAATTTTGCATTTGCACCAGTAATATATGTAAGACTCACAGTTACTTTATATTATTTTCAACATTTGTCAGTCTTTCAAATTTAGTTATTCTAATGGTTGTGTAGTGTTAACTTACTATGGCTTTAATTTACAATTTTCTGAATAAATAGTGGTGTTGAGTATTTCTCTATGAGCTTACTGTTATAATCATTTGTATTTTCTTTTGGAATATGTAGGCTTAAATATTTTGCCCATTTTAATTGGATTGATTTCCTTATTATTAAATTATAAGACTTTTTATATTCTGGATAAACATTCTTTATCAGATAAATGTTTTGAAAATATATTTTCATACAGTTTCTGCCTTGCCCTTTCACTTTATTAACTGAGCTTTTCAAAAGCAAGTTTTTGCTTTTGTTGTTCATTTAAGCATTTTTGCAATATTCTATTATCCTTTCATTATTTATTTATTTTTTTCATTATTTGTTTATTTATTTATTTATTTGTTTGTTTGTTTGTTTGTTTTTGAGAGCAGATCTCGGTATTTTTTGCCTGTGGAACCCCAGGCTCACGTTGCCTGAGGTTCCACGGACTCAAGCAATCCCCAGCCTCAGCTTCCCAGGTAGCTGGATTACAGGCACACACCACCATGTCCAGCTATATTTTTTTGGAACTAGGTCTTGCTATGTGCCCCCAGCAGGACTCAAACCATGATTCCTTGCCCCAGTTGTGGCTTCCTAGGCTGCTGTTTACAGGCATGTACCACCATGCCCAGCCTTGATTCTTTTTTCAATAAACAATTAGATCAGAGGTTTTGTTAAAACAGGAAATAGGAAAAGTCCAAATTCATAGATGACATAAAGACATGGGGTTCCTGAATAATGGAGCATCTTCCAGGGTGTGGAAAGAACCTATTACATTTGTTCTTGAGATGAGGGGTAATGGAGCAGCAGCAGCAGGCAAGAGAGACTGAATGAACTTTGTTTATAAAATGCTTGATAATTGATTAATTATTTACACTTTACAAGGATCATTTATGAATATCAAATGATTCAATGCTGGAAATATTCCTATTTGGGAAAATACGGCTCAGAAAGGTGAAGCATTGCACAAAGTCAGACAACTCACAGGGTGCTAAGTTGGCACTGGTACCCAAGTCTTCCAAATTCAAGTTCAGTGTTTTTTCTAAAAAAAATAATTTATCTATCGATTGATAGATATCAATATAGATCAATATCGATAAGTATATTTCACATCTTTGTATTCCTCGGATTATTCTGTCATTCTTATAACACTGACTTTATGAGGAAGGCTGAATCAGTGGTGGTAGTTCTCTGAATGGGCAGGTCAAGAAAGTCAAAATGACTTGGCCCAGATTGTAAAAACTTTGGTGATAGAGTTCGGTGTATTGCCAGAATCTGTGAAACTCAGAAGACTTCCAATATCCTGGAACATCTCTCTGTTGTTTTTAGTGATCCCGGGCTAATCTTCTCCATTTTCTTATGTTCTTTTCCCCACGTAGTCCAAAGATCAGCCAGATTATGCAATACATTCCAGGATCTCTTCATCTCCCACCCACAGTCTCTATGTCTTTGTGAGGAACTTTGTGTGCAGAATTGGAGAAGATGCTGAACTCTTCATGTCTCTCTATGACCCTGGCAAGCAAACTGTCATAAGGTGGGTATAGTCAGCATTGCCTCAACTCCTTTATTTGTGGGAGGTTAGAGTTAGCAGAGTAAATAGCATCTTGTCTTCCGATCTTTACTTGAAGAGAAACTTCCACCTGGAACAGAAACTGGGGTTGAGTGAGAATATGAAATAAATTTTTGGGTTGGGAGCCATATGGAAGCATTATCACCACATTTTCCACACAGTGGGACTATGGTTTTAGAGTTTCATAAATAGGTTTTGGTTACTGGAGAACAACCAGAAATAATAAATTTCAGACAGTAGCACTGTATAGAATAAGAAAGTATAAGTTAAGAAATGAATACCAAAAAAATCCATTTCCTCTATGACAGCAGTGGGCTGAATGTGGGTTCTGAAATCTGCCTGAGTTGACTTCTTGGAGTCAACATTCCCTCTTTCTTGACCTTGAGCAGGTTGCTTAATTTTCCTTAAACCTCCTTTCCCATTCTCAAAACATGAGTGCCACCCTCATGTGGGAGCATTTCTTTTAGACAACACTAAGAAAAAGCACATTAAGTACAGGGCCTGGTGAATGCGACTTATGCTTAAGGAACGGTGTCTGTTACTATTCCTTCTTTTTTTATTCTTGAGAGTGGAGGAATTGAGGAATTTTCTGAGTCCCTCAGCTTAAGGAAGGGAAAACACTAGGGATCTCTAAGGATGAAACTTTGTTGCACCAAGCCCCCACTGGCTTTTACTTGTGATTTATACCATCCTTTCTCCCAGATGACCACTGCCTATCCTCTCCAGTGGGGTAGACAGTGGAATTTGGGGCCCACACCCAGTCACACATGTTAAATTCTAATTAACACATTAGAATAGCTCTGGAGCAGGAACTTCTTTCTTTCCTTCCTAACATGGACATAGTGATGGTTAAATGAGGTAATATGCAGGGTCTAGTGAATAGTGGTGCTTTAGCAAATAATGGTTCTCCTGGAGAAATCTATGAGAATGTGGGGGCTGTCCACCAAGGAAGGCTGAGCTGATTTCTTTAAACATCATTTATCTGTGCCCTCTTTTCTCTTTGGGTGAGAAGATGAGTCTCAGGGAGATCAAGTAACTTGTCTAATGTTGTATATATTTATAAATTACAGAGCTCAGATTACTACCCAGATCTACCTGACTCTAAAGATGGATTGGTTCCCACTTTAGACTATCACTAAGGAGAAAGTTGTATCAGGTATCCTCAATGCCTCTCACCGAAAGATTTGGCATTGTTATGGTGGAAAGCTCTTTTATAGTAAACTTAAATCCTTAATATTGAGGAGTCAGTCTAATACTCCTGGCTAAGATTCCATGTTCTTACTTCCTTAGAACCACCTTGAGATGGTCTTCATGTTATAGATCTTTTGCTTTTCCCTGTCTTCTGTTCCACACAAACTCCTGACAAAGATCTCAAAAATCCTTTTCATGGGTCCTTCTACATCTCAAAAAAACAGAACTCCTCACGGCTGAAAGGAAAAGTTGCTGGCTTATTGGCCCATCTAAGTGATGAATGTCCTGAACCAGCTCTGGGGAAGGAGGCCATGGATCAGTGATGTGGAGCTTGGTCCATGATGTACCATACAAGATGGCATGTTTGATGGGATGTGCCTGACTGATGTCTCTGAGGTGGTAGGGAGACATGAAAGCTTTTAGGAGATTGAAGGGTAAAGAGTAGTGTTACAATGGGGGAGACTGAACAGAGTAAGAGACAAAGAAAGAAGAGGAAAAAAGGAGAGGGACAGAGAACTTGGAAGCACTCACTATGACAGTCTGACTCAGCGTAGCTGATCTTCTAAGAAGGACCCAGTCTTCTCCTCCCTAACCTGCCCTTGCTTGAGCTGAAATAAAATGAGCCACAGACAAATAGAGGCATCTTCATGATGCCCTGATGTTAAACAGGGCAGGATTTGACTGAGACTGACCTTTCAACATTGGGATAAATCATGGTCCTACTTCAATGGGTCTTAAAGATATCTGGCTTGGAGAACTCAAAGTAAATCATTGTTGAACAGAAAAGAAGCAACTCAAGCATCAGAACAGTGGCAAAACGAATTTCCAAAAAGAACTTGAGGAAGATTGGAATGATTTCACTTTCACTTTCATTTAAGAAGGAGGCTGTGTGAGGGGGGGGAGAGGTCATGTGGAGGGAGTCTCACCTGTCTCACTGCTAGGTGGGCTTTTGGATTTACCACTAAGGTCTTCTTAGGGGAGGATAAATGGGACTAGCTCAGCTCTCTAGATTGCTTTTCTTATTTATGATTGTATTTCTCCTAAAGAAAATTACAGGTGGCTGTTTGTTGACCTAGAAGGCTCATTCTCTATAAGGTTTGCCACATGTGACAAAAGATCCTGGGGAATACCCAAGTGTTTCATGATGACAGCTCAAAAATTATGAATTAGAAATAATTTAAAACAACTTGGGGGGAATGGAATTTTCCTGGTATGTTTGCTACATATTTTATATTTTACTGAAATGGAAGAAAGAAAAGATATATTTAATTTGATTGAGTTCTAATCACTCAATCCTGAGTTGTGTGGGTTGTTTTAATTTTTTGTTTTTTGATCAGGGGTGAAGGGAGTGAGATGAACAAGATGTAATGAAGAACAACACTCTGAAAACAAGGCAATTCCCTTAACTTGCTTAATTTTCATTATACTGTTTAGGACTGACTTGGATTTTGCACTTTATTTTATTTTGTATTTTTCCTATTACAAGGTAATAGATATTTTCATACCATCTAATTCTATGTTCCTTACTGGCATTGAAAATCTAGGGACTCTGTTACCAAAGAGTATGAAACATCTCCTAAGTTAAGAAAAGTTTTAGACTTCTCCAGAACTAGCATGATCCACAAAAGCAGTGTTGTATGTTGCTTGAAAATGGAAGATGGTAAATGATCATACATCAAACCATTTGACAGCACCTCATAAAACCCTCAAATGGGTCTTCATTAGTCTTAGGATCAAATCAAATTTTTCAAATGACCTATGAGGTCTACAAATAGTGATCAATGTCTCTAATTTTTCTCTTAACACTTTGCTTTTGATTCTGTTTTTCAGTTGCATCAAGCCCCATCATGATACATGGTCTTTGTATGTCTGCTATGCCTGCAACATTTTCGTTCTACTCTCTTGTCTTCACCAACATTATTCACATGTCATATCCTCACCAAAATCTCCCCTCAGTACCCTGAATAGTCCATGAGAATTCTATGTTATGAAAATCATGTTGCATTCTCATAACATTCTGAATTTTAAGAACATACTGTGTATAAAAGTTGTAACAGCCATATTAAAATAGTTTAAGTGTATCTCAGATATGACTAAAGTTCTCTATTCAAGGAAATAGTCCTACATCCAACAGAATTGAAAATAATCCCAATGTTTATTAAGTCCTGAAAAGGGAGTGAGATGGTGACAGTGAATGCATTCTTTTTTTTGAGGTATCATTGACATGAGATATTTTATTAGTTAAGGTATATAAGAGTTTACATTTGTGTCTACTCAGAAATATCACCACAATCTAGTTAACATCTGTCACCATACATAGTTACAAAATACTGTTCTCTTGCAATTAAATTTTAAGATCTACTCTTTTAGTAAGTTTCAAATATAGAACACTTGAGATTATAATCTTTATGACATTTATTTTATTGTTGATTTTTTTAAATCTTTTGATCCACTTCATGCATTTTACTAACACTTTACCCTTCCTCTGTATGAATTTTTTCTGTTAGCATCATGACCTCAAGGTCCATCAATTTTTTTTGTAAATGACAA
Organism: Uropsilus gracilis; assembly: GCA_004024945.1. Taxonomy (NCBI): domain Eukaryota; kingdom Metazoa; phylum Chordata; class Mammalia; order Eulipotyphla; family Talpidae; genus Uropsilus; species Uropsilus gracilis. The sequence continues at coordinate 29,109 of PVHY01006435.1, read as the reverse complement.
AGTATTTTATATGGCTAAATATTCCATCATATATGTAGTGGAATATAAACCTATACATCACATTTTTTTGTCCATTTACCCATTGAACACTTAGATAACTTCTGTCTTTGCTATTGTAAATAATACTGGGAGTACATATAGTTTTTCAAATAGGTGTTTTATTTGAGATATAGCCTCCCAGTTGGAATTGCTGGATCATATGATATTTTTAAATTTTATAGTTCTAAAATTTTAAATTTGTTGAGGAAACTCCATCTTGTTTTCCATAGTGATTGCACCAATTTATAATACCTGAAACCTGTACAGGGTTTCCATTTTCTCATATCCTTTCCAACACTTGTTATTTCTTGCCAATTTGATAACTGGTCTAACAGTCATGATAGCTCATTGTGGTTTTGACTTGCATTTCCCTGATAGTTAATGCTGAATACCTTTTGTGAATACATTCTGGCTAGTATAAAAACATCATATGAAAATCCTTCCACCACCCCCCTACCACCCCCTTGTAAAGAACCAGGCACAGGGTTTTGAGAAAGGATGAGTGATTAACGGATTATGGGCTAGTAGAAGCATGGCTGGTAGCAACTTTAAGGTAAATTACTAAGTCTTTTATAGGGTTTATGCAAAGGGAAAAAAAAAGGTGGCTAAGAGAATGTTTTATGACTAATTAACTAAGAAAGACTAATAGCTAAGGTAATAAAATTTGGGAAAAACATTAGTTTTTGTGAGATAATGGCAGACAGGGGGTTTACCCATACATTTCTGACAACTTTTAAGGAAAATTTTTTAAGGTAAATATGGGGGGAATGGAGAAGCTGTTTTTGCTCCCTGGACATTTGTTATGTTAGTTTTGTCTTTAGTGCTCTGAAGCCAGATAAGATCATAAAATGAAGTTTTCTTCATTTCACAGTCATAAGTCCTGTCTGGTCTCAGCTGGCAGCCTCTGATACCCCCTGACTCCATGACTTAATATCCCCTCTAGAGAATGCTAATCTTCACAAATATTACACAACTGGGACAGAATTGGCCCAGCAGATGTGGAGGAAAAGACATTAAAAATACACATATATTAGTACATTTTTGTTTTTGTTTGTCTCACTTCGTCTCCCTGCGACTTCTTGGAGGGAGGGACCTCAAATACTACTGTGCCTTCAGTGACACTCCTGTAGTGTCAGGCACACTACATTAAGTAGATGCTTAATGAATATTCTTATCTGTGTCCTTGGCAGTGATAGATTTCTCATTCTTTTCCAACAGTGAGAACTACCTGGTGAGATGGGGTAAGGAGGGCTTCCCGAAGGAAATCGAGATGCTTAACAACCTAAAGGTGGTGTTCACGGTGAGTATGACTATCTTCTGTTTATCTTGTTTGATCCTCACAAAGATACAGTCTTAGAAACGAGGTGGGTAGGTTAATGAGGAAGCATGGTTTCAGTCCAGAACCAAGTTCTGGGTTTTCTGCAGAGCAGAGAGAATATTTTATGCCCTGGCAAAGTTGTTGTGAAGAATGACTTACTTCTTCTGTTTCTTCCTCCTTTCCTATCTTTCTCATTCATATACACACAGAGAACAGTTGCAGAGCACTATATGCAATTACAAACTTCTTTGACCCATAATGCCTAGAAGATTTGGGTTTAGCTGCTGTTTTCGTTTTCCAATTAGCTAATGTTTAACCTGAGTCTTTTTTTTTTTTTTTGGTTTAGATATTATAGAACACTCTCTAAAATATATCAGAAAAGGAAGCTCCCCAGAACATTGATTTTTTTTTTGTTAAATTGGGTATTTTGAACAAAATTAAGTCATATATGACTAAACATCTTACTTTGGCTCTAGCATCATCTTTCCAAATACCAATACTCACTGTAGAAATCTTGAAATCATTGCTATTTAGATATAATTTATCTCTAATAATGAGCCTATTTTTATTCTTTAGCTCTGGGAAGGAGAAATTATAGGAAGAAGGAAATAGGGTTATCATTTCTCTATTGTCCCATTTCCATGAGGGTATGGTAAAAGTGTTACCTTAAGACACCTAAGAATTTTGGTGTTTTCTGTAAGCTTATTTAGGGAGTTTAATAATTTAGATTTTATTCACTACATTGCCTATATCAGCAAGGTAAATTATAGAGGAAGAGTCAGAGAGAATCTGGGCATTGACCACACCAGTGAGTTTAGTTCAGGAGTGACCGTCATGCTGGATTAACTTACCTTGCTCTACAATAATTTTCAAGTCACAGGCCATTAAATATGATGTCTTATGTTATGTCACAATTAGATTGGAGTGCAGCTTATTTATTTTGTTTGTTATTTTCTGGAAACAAGCTAGAGGCATAGAATAAGATCACAGGTCTTAATTGTTTAGATACAGTTTTCTCGGTACATATAAATGTGCCTAAATACTGCTTATCTGTTATTAGTTAGAAAGAGAAGCCTATTTACTTTCCTGATAAATAGGAAAATCCCATGGGACTTCTTGATTAATCCAAGAGACAGATGTTTCATGAGAGGAAGAGGGATGGGAAATCAATCAGTGGGTCATTTTGCAAAGAACTAATTTGTGATGTAAACATGTGGGAAAGGACATTAGTAAATTTGTGTCACTCAGTATTACTGGTAATGTGATCTGCCTTCATGGAATACTGTCTGTACTATTAGTTCTTATTCTCATAGCAAGAGAACTTGAGAACTTTGGTTGGTTAGTTTAGCAGGTTGACACTTCCCACTCTTGAAATGATGGGAGTCTTCATTTTGGGACAAGGAAGGTTTTGATGCTCTACTTTTAGTTATTGATTCAAGAGCTGGACATTGAATACCCACTGCTTTTAAGTGCTGTGCTAAGTGGTGGGTTTACAGTAGTAAATAATGTAATAGGCCTCTGTCTTCTGGGGTGATGGGAGGAATGCAGATAACTGGCAAATGAATAACTAAGCAATAAAAATGTCAGAAGGCTATCCATGCAATATATATTATAGAGCAGTATGAATGAGTGAGTGAATATTTTCATTTGACCATTGAGATCACTTAAAGAGGAGACACTATGACTTGGCAGATCTCTGCCCTACTGGCCATATTTCTCTTGCTCTGGATTTTAGCTCTTTCTGTTCCCACGATGGAGACAGAGCCTGAATAATTGGCACCTGTATCTGGTTGATGGTAGACTTCCCTTCTATTTGTTTTATAAGGATTCACTTGGATCTGTAAGAGGAGAGCAGCATATACCCTGGGGTATCCTATGACATCTCAAATTGTGGGTTGCTAATAACATAAACAAAACAAGACTGAAATTTAAAAAAAGAACGTTTGAATTGAAAACTTTTCAAACAATAAGAAAATAGGTATTTCCTGCTTTCTGAAAGTTCTCCTTATGCCACTTCACTTAAAGACCTATGTTAGAATATGAAATTGAAAGAAAACTGTTTCTTTCACAACAAAAGATGAAAAGTGAAACTAATGGGTATGGGGAGGGGGTGGTGAATCCCTGGGATTACAAAGATGTGAAATTTATATATAATTAAATAAATATTTTTTAAAAGAAGAAGGAAAAGTGAAACTAGCATTCAGCATTAGTTTTGTAGCTTTGTCCTTAGGGATCACTTTATACCATGTGTGGATTTATAACACTATTCTTGCTTTTACTATAAGATAGTGTGATTTTAGTTTCTGTGTGCTTGATATGATTTGATATGTTTGATATAATTTGGTAGGTTATATTTTTGACATGGGAACTATAACAATGTTTTACATATAAGCAAAATGATAGTTACTTCTTTATAACATTTTAGCCTATGGAAGTTTTCATAGAATATCTATTTTCAATTGGTGGGGCTACCTATCATGTAAAATTACACATTTTGACATTGGGGGAAGGTATTATAGTACTTAGGACTTTGGAGTCATAGTAACTGGGTTGTGTCTCCATGGGTTTAGGCATGACCTTGGGGAAGCACTTACCTTATTTGTGTCTTTGTTTCCCTATCTATAAACTGGCGATACAAAACATCACTTTTAGAAGGTTGTAAGGGAGTGTACAAGGTGATGGCATATTAAACGCTTAATGTAATACTTGAGTCATCATTGCAGCTCACCAATTGTAGCATTCCTCTTTCTGAGCACATACTGAGTTCAATTCTCTGTCCCTCTTGAAGGGGACCACATGACTTCGTTTTAGACAGTGGAATATGAGTGAAGACGATTTGTGAGTGGAATTGTGGTAGCTTTAAAACACACTAAATGAGATACTACATTTCCTTCCCTATTATGGGAACAATAGAAGCATCTGACTTGTAGAGATAGGTCACCTATCAAAGTAGTCAAAGTCCCAGAATAAGTAAATGAGTGGAGCCCCACTCGTCTGCAGTAGACCTATAGTTTGAGTTAGAAGTAAATTCTGCTGCATTATCATCTCTAAGCTATTTAGTGTGTGTATATGTATGTATGTATACTATATATAATGTGCATATAACATGTGTATATGTATATATACACATATATGCTCTGTATACGGTATTGGGAGTTTACCTTCTTTCTTTTGCTTCTCAGAGGTGCTGAGTGATGATGAGACATGTGACGTCTTGTATAGCACATGATATTTTTGGCTTCCTCAACTGGAAAAGAAGGAACACTGCCTGTATACCTGATATTGTACCTGTGCCCTTCTCTCCCTGTTTGTTTGATATGGCAGGATTAGGATTGAATACTTAAGTCTGTTGCTCAGTTTCTTTTCCCAAACCTTCCCTTCCCTAGATACGATTTTCTTTTAAAATACCTTTTCCAGTACTAATTCTATAACTGTTTAATGTGCACATTTCCAGAGTTTACTTTTAATCAGTTTCCTTCTAGTCTTTTCATCCCACATTTGGTCTGTAACAATTTGTTTCCTGGCCTGCAGGATCTTGGAAATAAAGACCTCAACAGGGATAAAATTTATTTGATTTGTCAAATAGTCCGAGTTGGGAAGATGGATATTAAGGATACTAATGTAAAGAAGTTCACCCAAGGACTGAGGAGGCCCTTTGGGGTGGCAGGTAATCACATACTACACACCACATGCCTTCTATTGCCATGTCCATTGTATATGAAAACTTTTAAAGATAAATTTCTTTCCCTTACCTCTTTTCTTCCCTGCACCAGAAGTTTATACCAGGCAGCCCACAATGTCTACATTTCAGGTGACTAAATCGAAATAATTGCTGACTAAATCCAGATTTATAATGAGGACAGTGAGTAATGGAATCCCCATGTCTGGAGCAGAGCTCTGGGATCACATGAAGTCTGATAAGTCAGTGCCTTTGCTCCCCAGCTCAATGGGAAAGAAGAACAATATAGGCAGAATCTAATTATGAGGAACAAATCATTTTTTAAAAGATATCCAGGACAAGAAATGTAGTTACACAGAATGAGTCACCAACCACATATCTTGATTCTAGATGAAAGTGGACAATCAGAGCACTGGCATGACCCACTGAGCTCACTTTAGAGCAATATCACCTCTGTATATTTCCCCCAAGCCTTCATGATTTTTCCTAGATTTGACTATCACTTGCAATGGCTGTTCAGTTCATATATTTTCTTTTGACCGACCCACTTTACTTAAATGAGAACACATTTTTTCCCATGAGATAATTTAAATCTTTGGAAATAGCAATGGCTTTATTATTTTTATTAAAGCAGAACTGTTTATTTGCATACTACTGTTAATTGTTGCATCCCATATCTAACCAAGTATTCCAGGCTCCTTACAAATTGGTGGAATAAAAGAAGTAAAACTGAGTTAGATGTTTTTCAAACCTGACATGTTTCTAGATAAATAGCTAGGCAGTCTTAGGCAAGTATTTGCATCATCTAGTTTGACCTGGTTGCTCTATCACCTGCTGTAAAATGCTCTAATTCTACAGAAAGGGCACTCCTGACATCACTGAATCTTTATGAGGATAGCTGGGATCATTTGGCCTTAAGTAGTGGTGCCTTTGTCCCCAGAGATAGTCTTTCCTCTCCTTTGGTTTCAGGGGATGGAAATCTTATGTAACTAATGGCTGAAGAACTGAATGCTTCAGGCATAGCTAGATCCAGAAACTCAAATGAATTTGTTTCCATCTTTCAGCTCCAATTTTCCTTTCATATTCCAAATGTGATTCTGTAATTAGTGAGTAAAATATCATCCACCTGTTACTTGCTTGCATCCTACCATGCTAACAATTCAGGGGAACGAAAGCACCTCTTTACTCTTGGTTTCAGCAGGATCCCTAGGAACCTAGACATACATAGCATGCACTTATTCTCAAAGCACTTACTCCAGGCAGTAGATGTGGCCTCTAGTTGGCCAGGACAAGTCATATGAATGACTCTTGAGTCAATGGGACATCATTACATCCAAGCCAGTCTCACTGACAGCAAATAAGGGGAGGAAATAATCTGTAAATGTGAAAGAATGAATACTGATCAGTATCAAATAACACATTTTTCGTTTTACTCCTCCTCTTCCTTAAATCTCTCTTGAGGTATATGAATTCACTGGTTGATTATTATCCAAGAAATTTTAATGACCAGAGACCAGGTCCTGGAGTGACTGAGGCACTTTGTATTAGTGAAATTCTGACTATTTGATGAATTTTTTCAAGCATGTTCTCCAACCCTCCCCTTATTTCTATAATCCTTACATTGAAGCAAGAATTTTTCACCTTGGTTTTATCAACCTATGATGGCAATTTACTATTAATGTGAATTTCAGGGGATTTAGAATCCCTCTGGAATTGCAAGACTAAAGGATCTGAGTTATATGTCTGTGCATGTGTACATGGTTATGAAAAGAGAGTGAATATGTTTCATTAGCTTCTCAGATCCCAAAGCAAGACAATGCATTTGGGCTTTGTGAGTGCCATAGACATGTCAAATCCAAATCTTATTGCTGCATTCCACAACCACAGCTTTGACTGCTTACTCTTGGCCTCTGCTAAAGTACAAGCAGTTGGATTTTTCTGTAGCTTGATGGCCTCTTAGAGGGCTTGGCCCAGAGGTGTTTTCCAGATGCCACGTATGATGAACCGTGCTATCTATGAACTGTTTGACCTGACTTGCTTGCCTTTCTAGCCTATCCTGATCAACCTTCTGCCTTCCAGTCTCATCCCATTGTTGTTCCTTTCTGAGGGCAGGAGAACTGAAACCACTAATCCATATTTCTTCTCTTCCTAGTTATGGATATAACAGACATCATCAAGGGGAAAGCAGAGAGTGATGAAGAAAAGCAGCACTTCATTCCATTTCACCCGTGAGAGATTCCCACCTCTTTATAATTTTTTTAAAGCACACCCTTTCACATGGCAGGCCACTGAGTAGCAGGATGAACTTGTTCCTTGAGTGGGTGATGGCCAAGTGGGATCTTTTAAGAGGGAAGAAGGATAAAAATGATGGTCTCAGTGTAAGACACCCCAAACCACCAGCTTTCTACCCCTCAAATATTACCTATTCAACAGCCTTTGACTAAAGGCTGGCAGAAGGCTAGGTGCTATGCTGCATATAGGGGATGAAGTAGTGAACAAGACCTATAGTCATGGAACACATGCTTAGATGAGGAATTGAACAGATAACTAACAAAAGATTGACACATTAATCATAAGACAGACAGAGACCATGAAATAACAGTTTATAGACAGAAGAATCCAAACCTGGTTCTTGTGGGTAAAAATATCCATGACCTAAAGGAGTCCAGCAAGGAAGGGAACTGTCCTTCTCTTGCCCTATTGCTCTATAAAAGAGTCTGCCAAAGAGCTTCCCCCAATTTCGATTATTTTCCTTACTTTGTATCCAAGGAGTAGTGTGGTTCAAGGAGAAAGATATTTTTTGTTCCAGGTAATGAGGTTGGGGGCCTTGTTAAGGGCCTAAGCAAGAACAGCTAAAGATTTTGCTACCTTGCTGAGCAGATACTCCTTTGTAGGGCCTGAGAGAAGTACTATTGGAAGAAAGACCACTTAATGCAGTACTCTTTGAGTCGGCAGGGGCAGGCTCACCTTTCACCTAAATCTTATGTCTGGGCTGGCTACTTTCTGAAGCACCTGAAACTACAAGTTGGGGATCCCGTGTGCATCACATGAGTACTCTTTGTTCTCTTTTCCTTTCCAGGGTGACCGCTGAGAATGACTTCCTACACAGTTTACTGACCAAGGTCACAGCCTCCAAGGGAGACAGTGGAGGGCAAGGTATAGTGCTAAGTCACAGAATGAGCTGGGCCTGATCCTGGCCTCAAAGCCCCTGACTGCAGCAAAGAGTCCAACTCCTAAACCCTGGAAAAATACCCTCCCTTCAAGTTAGGCCACAGAGACGAATGGGAGCATGTGATATACACAGGGACAGAAACCATGTCTCCTGAAACGAATGGAAGTATGTCCTGGTGTTCACAGGAACTGATATATCCTGAATCCCTCTTGTTTGCCAGTCACTTTGATGTGTTTTCTTGTTTGATTTCATCCTTCCAGTCTCTTGAGATAATGGTGTCAACCCCATTTAGGCTGGATAATTTGACAAAAGCTGGTATAGCTAGATGTGACCACTGGGATTCAGCCTGGATATGACTCACTGCAGAACCTCGTCCATACTATGTCCTCCTTCCAGGCATCTAAGCCATTGTCTGTATCTTCTTCCAGTGGTCTCTTCCAGAAAGAGACCAAGGGGACAGATGGTAGAAGGGGGAGACTAAGAGAACACCTTCAAGAAGGTGACTCTTCAGTGAGCATTTCTTTCCAGGCCTCTGGGTAACCATGAAGATGCTTGTGGGTGACATCATTCAGATTCGCAAGGACTATCCACACCTGGTGGACAGGACCACTGTAGTGGCCAGGAAGCTAGGCTTCCCAGAGATCATCATGCCAGGTTTGTCCTTTCCCAGGAGGGGTGGGATGGGATAGGGTGGGGCCAGTTTGTCAAATCCAGTTTCTTTTAAACTGTCTATTCCTTCCTTTTCTATTGTGCCTTTGTCCATTTCTCTCCCTGAAGGTAGCCCCTGAAAATAATTTTTGTATGACCAAAAATCTTCTACACATTTGCATAGTAAACACAGACTGGTAAATACACATATCTCTTAGTGTCTCTACAAATGGGACCACACTTTATAAATGTTATGCATCATTATGTTATATATTTTGCAGTTTCTGCAACTTGCTTGATCATTTAATTATCACAGACAAGTTCTTTCTACTTTACTACATGTAGATAATTCCATTCTAAGAAGTATTATCTTTTTTAAACTTTTTAAAACTACTTTTTACTATCCAAAGAATCCATTCTCATTTTAAAATATTCAAATAGAATGAAAAGTCATAAAGTGATACCTTTAAAGCTCCCTCAAATCTTTATCTCCAGATATAACCTTTACCATTACTATTAGCATTTTGTAAATACCTATGTAAAACAAAAACAAAAACAAAAAAAAAAGTGAGATTATATGATAATTTACCTTTGAAACTTCCCCTTTTGTGTTGAACCTATGGTTTGGACTCTACCTGATCTCACTGGTTTATTTCTTCTTTCTGCAACTGAATGATTGTCTCTTGGGGGCCTGTATTGTGGGGTCTATATGGTATTAAACACAATGCTTTACCTGAGACTTCACTTCCTTGTGCATTACCTGTGGGATTTAAAATTTTTTTTATATATATATACACATATATTTCACATATTTCACATCATTGTGAACCCCTGGGGTTCACCCACCCCTCCCTGGCCACTCCAGCTGCCCCCCCCCACTTCCTTACTGTCTCTTATTCCTGATGACCCTCCTTGTACTTTCCCCCACCATTTGTTTTAGGGCACATGCTAGGTAGGTCAGTTTATCCTTTTTTACATAGTAAACTCTCTGTGGGATGTCTGAGTCTGATGTTATTCCTGGGGCAAGATCCATTCAGTTGGTGCTTTCCTTTGCCTTCCCAGAAGGTGTCACTAGAGGATGAAAATTAAATGATTTTAATGGAGAGAAAACCATGACCAGTTTTTATTTCCTTGCTTCCCTTTTTGCAATTTATTTCCTAATATTCCTCTAGTCTCTCCTTACCTAACTCTCCCTGATGGGGTGAAAATGCTTTTCCCCAAATTGTTTTGAATTTAATTTTATAATAGAAGTCAAAGTGTGGGCACTTCTTCACTCATGTGCACATGCATGTATGTGTGTGCTCGTGCATGCACGCGCGCATACCCCCACACACAAACTCAGCAACCTTCACACGCACTTTTAGTAGAACTGAAATCAGTATCTCCCAGCTGTACAGACAGTCTCATTTCTCTTGCTCTCTTCCTCAGGGGATGTCAGAAACGACATCTACATCACTCTCTTACAAGGCGACTTTGACAAGTACAACAAGACCACGCAGAGGAATGTGGAAGTGATCATGTGTGTGTGCACTGAGGATGGCAAAATGCTGCCCGTAAGGGACCCTGCTGTTCTTCTGGGAGACAGGGGCCCCATTTGGGTACCTCTGCTCGGAATCATGTGTCTTCTTACTCCTGCTTGATCCTACTTTCTAAATGCTAGGTGCCTGGGGTGGTGTTGAATAATAGGATCTTCACCTTTAAAGCTTGGTTATTAGCACAGTAGCCCATAAAACTTGGGTTATTTCTTTACACCAAACAGTTTTTCAAAGTCTATTCTGTTCCCTTCGTGACTGCTTGTTCTTTATCCTCTTCTTCCTCTATTTCCTCTTCCTTCTTCTACTCCTTCCATTTGTTTATTTCTTTTTTATTTTTATTTGACCCCAGCTTACACGTTAGCCTTTTGCAGCTAAATTTCATTTTCATTGAAACCTAGCTAGTTTATTCAAGAAATATTCATGGCAAGAAATAGGATCAATACAGTGCCTTGGGCTGGAGTGGAGACTCAGGGTGGCCTCAAATCAGACATCCCCAACACTTAATCTAGCTCCCTAGCTCAACCAGAAATTCTAGTGGAAATCCTTGCTCCTAAATTGGTCTCTAGGGGACTAACAGCATGTGTTTAAGAATGCAAAGCACATTGTTATAAATATTTATACAGCATATGTCCTATATAATATTTGTGATGTGTGTTTACATTTATTTACTTATATTTCCTTTAAGATTGTAAGCAGTTATGTCCAGTGTGTGGGAGGGTTTTGCTTCTCAATTTCTCCTTTCACAATATTTAACTGAAAATAAAGTCAGCTCTCAGCAGAAGTTTCAGTGTGGGCAAGTACTCCTCTTGGACCATAGTATGACTAGTCTTCTTTAGATAATATGAAAGATGGGGGTTAGAGTTATTATATGTCCCCCACACTAGCCTTGGGGTCTGGAGCTTGGCACATTTTGCCACCCTTTGCTTAAAAATAACTATCATTCAGAGAGCAGTTGTCAGATGCCAGGCACTGTGATGGATACATGGATACACTGCATAGCTGTAAATAGCCCCAGTTTACAGAGTGGGAACTTTGTCTAGTGGGACAACTTCTCCAAAGTCATGAAGTTATTTTATGGCACAGGTTAAGTTCCGCATTCATTAAACACTTCACTTTAAAGGCTTTAAATTTTAAAAAAAATCTGGTTTATTTCTCATATTAAAAACAAGGTTAATAAACACTTCTTCCAAATCCTGGGATGATTCATAATTATTTTTCAAGTTTAAAGAAATTCCCACAATCTTCTCATCTCATCTCGTCTTCTTTCGTGGAGATGGGCTCCTATAATTAAAACTTACTTGAGCAAAATCCAACCATTTAACTTATCCTCTTTTTGTTGGACTCTGAAACTTTTCTGAAAAACAAAATGAGAGACACTTTACTCAAAGTATCGCGAAGAAAGCAAAGAGGGTTTTCATTTGAAAGGGAAATTGTAATTCATGTAGACTTTCTTTGAAGTTATTTTTTATCTAACTACTTGTTGGAGAATTTTTTAACCTCACTTTCACTTTTTAAAACATGGATATGCTTGCTTTCACTGTTACTAAAGGACAAATAGAAGAGTTATCCTGTTTTAGAATCATTCTTATTTCCACCTTTGCTTCTTTGTAATTACCCTTTTTCACTCACACCCCAGTAGCCTGAACAGGCACACTTGGGACGGAGTGGTAATTTGCAATTTCATCTATTAGGAAAGTCCTGGGGGAGTTCAGTTGATTGACTATTAAAAATTGCTGAGGAAGGCTGTGGGAGGCTTTTCTTTCTCTATTTTCAGAAATAAATATCACAACCTAATTACACATCAGTGGCACACTCAAACACTCCTCTTTGATTCTAGGGGATTCCTGCGGGAGCAGTCACTGTAGGTATACCGATTTCTTCTGCTCTAGGTGTGCACTCTCCTAGGCAGAATAGGTTAAACTTGTCCTCGATCCACTTTTGTGTTTGAATGACTTTATTCTGGAGGAGTCATATCAGAAAAGCTATCTGCATGAGCTCTGATATCAAGTAGGATTCAAAACCCAGCTTCCACCTGTAGTTAAAGTGTGATCTTAGGCAAATACTTTTCATCTGTAAAAGACAAATAATAGTCTCTTCCTCATGGAGTTACAGATTTAAGAACATAGTTAAGCAAAAGAGACCTGGTATGCAATAAATATTGAGTAACAGAAAGGAGAGTTATGCTTGGAGAAAACTGCATGTTGAACCCTGTTCAGCAACTGGCTCACAGGGGTAGTTCATGTGGACACTTGAAGGAAGTTGTAGAAGTAAACAGGCTCAGATGCTAGATGGAGAAACTTTTGTTCTTCTAAGAACAGTTCATTTAAGGGGGTAGAGAAAGAACTTGGGGCATGCAATCTAGTGATGAGATCACAGTCTCTCCCAGGCAGCCAGATGCAAAGCCCAGCTCAGCCCAGATTTTCAGGATGACCTCAAAAAAATTACAAAATATCTTGATACCTAAGACTCTAAAAGTTTGATTAATGCAGTGATACTTTACTCTTATGACTAGCAAATGAGGAACTATAAAATAGATATTTACTCAAGCTAGCCATTACTAGCAGAAGGTATAACTGTCTCTAGGCTTGATTCCAGCCTTGTGGATGCTAATCAGAAACTTCCCACATGTGACTTTGTCTACATAAACACTCTGGCTCTCAAAGTGCATTCACATTGGTGGTATGTCATCTGTTCCTGAGGTAATTTCCACAAAATGAACAGGACCTTGACTCAGAGCCTGATTTTCTTTCTACGGTATGTCTTTCAAGGTCACATCACCATCAATACCAAAGTTTACAGATTGTTGCTCTTCAGCTTACCTAAAACCAATTTGGGGCTTGTACTATTAACTGGAGCTAAAGGAAGGGGGCAATGGGAAAAAAGGATTGAATAGGCTTCTTTGAGATACATGTGACTCTATGTATTCCCTAAAGTTGGACTCAGTCACTGCTCATAATGCTCTGGACATACTTTGCAAGATGCAGTTTTATCTCTGAAGTTGAAAGGGTGAGGTCATTGTCTTAAGCTTCTCTTAGAATAATTCTGAAACTTCTTTCTTTTGCCCTAAGCAACCAAAAGATTTCATCACTGGGATATTTTAGTGGGACTGTGTTGTCTGCTGTACAGCAATTTGACTTTCACCAGAGATATATTCAGATTTTCAGGTTTTATAAGCTACATGGGATTCACTGGAGCTAGAGAAACTCTTAGCCCATAAATGTCATGAGATATAAATCTTGAGAGGCTAGAAGGCATCTAAGTTGTTAAAGAAGGAACATTGGACATAGAGTTAGAGGTTTTCAGATGAACTGGCTCTTTTACATTTAGGCAAATGACCTAACTTCCTAAGTCATTGGTTTACTCAGTTTTGAAATAAAGGTAATGCTAGCAGTCAACTGACATGTTTGTGAGGATTGTATTAAGTGAAGAAGTGGGTATAGGGTTCAGTAAGTTACTGGACATAAAGCGCTCTTTAGATGACCAGAAGAACTTTGGAAGCATGTTTTTTTAGTTCAGAACCTAAAGAAATTCTGAAAGATTTTGTCTCATTGAAAGCCAAGAGAGCTTTATGTGTCTTCTTCATTTCCAGGTCACTGGTTACCCTTGGTTATTTAGAAATAGTTCTGAAAGGACACTCTATTCTTACTTTCAAATGGACTTTATGTGTCTGCAAATGTCATTGGCCAATACCGACACTGAGCTCATTGTTTTCTGATAGCTCATTAGTAGAGAGGGATAGGGTTCTCCTTCACATCAATTGGCTTAGTTCACTGGGGGTCACAGAATGTCAGCAGGAGACTGACTTTGATTATTTAACTGGTGAGGGGACAAGGATCCATTACAGACTTTGATGGAATCGGGTGAGAAGAACGACCAGAGAGACATGATTTTACACTTTAGGGCCTGAGTTTCCAAAACCAATCCTCATACGATTAGGTCACTGGAGACTTGAGATTCAGTCTGCAGTTTGGTGTAACAATTACACTTTGGGACCTTTTGACTAACTCTACCTTAGATCTTTCTTTTTTGGGGGGGGAGGGGAGGCTGGCAGCAAACAACTGGAATAAATAAAGAGAGGATTAGGGGCCAACATATTCTGTTAAAAGACAATTCCTTATTACTCTAAGGGTGATTTTTAAGGCAAAGAATAAATATTCTACATGTTTGCCTGTTCTGTGTTAAGTTTCTCCTCAGAATGTCCTTCCCACATTTTTGGTCAGATTCAACTCATATATCTTTCTTTAAAATCTTCAACTATCCTCTCCTCCAAGAAATCATCCCTGAGTCCTCAGTCTGCATTTGTGTCCCTTCTCTGTGCCCATGGTGTGTTCATCTATCCTGCACTACAATGATTTGTCTGCTCATCTAATGATCCCTCCACTAAACTGTGAGCCCTTATGACAGGGTTAATATCTGACTCATATCCATATTCCAGAGTCCAGAAAAACCTGACACCCAGCAGTGTTCTGTAGCTGTGGGCTCTCTTATCCCCCCCCCCACTCTTGAGTCTGTCTGAAGCCTGTGTGTGTTCCTCCCCTAGCTCACACACCAAGCCTTGGTGTGTTAGCATTAGAATCCCATCAGAAGGAGCTGATGCTTGGCTGATCTGAGCCTGTTTGTAAACTTTGTGCACATTCAGATTTAGGAAACAAATAGGATTAATAAGACTGGCAGTGTGCAGTCATTCCAAGGCTGGTTACCATTTACAATAAGGCAGTGGCGTCATTGCCTGGCATGCTCCAGTGGTTTCCAGAATGCAAGTAATAGAATTTCTGTAGTTAAGCAGCTGTCATTCCTGGGACTGGAGACATTGGTATATAAATCTGTATTATAGGAAAACCATGAGGGATACCTGGAAGAAGAGTAGAGAAAGGCAGGATTATCTCAGGCCCTAAGGTCTTAGCCTTAGGACCCAAATTTCCCAAGTACAGAAAATGGTAATGATATAATGTTTTTCTCTCTTTTCATTTTCCTTGGGTCAGAATGCCATTTGTATGGGAGCTGGGGACAAACCCATGAATGAATATCGGTCTGTTGTGTACTATCAAGTCAAACAGCCACGGTGGATGGAAACTGTCAAGGTAATGATAACAATAATCTTTATAATAGCAGTAGCAATTCTGTTTTTAGTGATTCTGAGACACGTCCCTAAAATTTGAAGTGGTATTTAAGCCTTTCTCCAGAGGTATCAGACAGTACAAATGGTGACCAAATGGGAAACACCCTGGTTCTCTTCATCACCCTTCACTGTCCTGGTTCTCTTCATCATCCTTAACTTGTGTGGAACTGTCTCAAAGTGTCCTCCCGAGGACAGTGCCCAGCCCATTGAGCTGGTTCATTCTGACCAGCATTTCAAAGTGACAGATCTTGTGAGCAAATGTGAGGCTCAAAAAGGCCACTTAATGTCTAGAAGATGGAGGTGGTGTTAACCATAAATATTCACATTATCAGATCATCACACTGAGCAGAAGGGAACATTGTGCATTGGAAAAAGACTTTAGAATTAATTCAGTGAACAGAAAAGCTTGATCACAGTTTCAAATATCTCTGCCTTATAATTAGCAGCAGTCTTTACTCTCATCCTGTGCTCTGAACCCAAATTCAAGATTTTCACATCACTTCCCTTTTAGAGATAGCTATTCGAACCTTAGTGATTCTTGCCTCATCACTGACCTTCCTGTTCTCCCCTGTGGATCGCTCTGTACCTCTTCTCTTCAAATTGATGACCTGCCCAACTTCGAGGTCAGAAAGCTATTGGACCAATTTGGTTCTCTCATCTTTATGCTCTTGAACTTCACTTACATCTCTTAGCTAGCCATGGTTACATGATTGGTATATAATGCTATGTCACCTCACATGGGCCATGAGCTCTCTGAGAGTGCAGCGCCTCTTCCTTAACATCAGCAGAGTATTGACGTGGGTGACTAGCCTGTTGTAACTGTTTAATACTCAATGAAGGAATTAGTGGGATGCAGCAGTACAGGAGACGAAATGTTTTTGCTCTGTCTGAAACACATAAACTAAAGTGGAGCTTTTGCACTCAATTTTCATTTTCTAGGTCAGGGGTCACCCTAAAGTATTCACTTCTTTCATTTTCAATTGTCTTCTATGCTATGTAAGCTTGTTTTTTGTTTTTTAAATCAAAGTAACTTTCTCACAGGTAGCTAAGGTTCTCTGTGTTGGCATGAATTACAACTTAGACTGAGGTTTGAGATGGACTATCCCAGAGGCAGGCCAAAGCATCTCAATCAAGTGTGTCAACAGATGACTCACTGGACAGTGAAACTGAGATGACCAATAACTCTTAACTCAGTGGCTAAGGAAGCAAAAACATCTGGACATGTATCCAACAAAGGATAGGAATGAACCCTAGGATTTTCCAAATATTATTGGATTCAAATATTCATATTAATTTACATAAGTGAGAGTCTTCAAGCAAACCCCTAATGGCTGTTGTTAATTTGCTAAACCCTGCTGCAATTTCCAGAACTCCTGGAGTGTGTAAGGAAAATGTGTATTGTGCAGTTTGCAGTGCATCAAATCCTGTGCTAAAGTTATGTGACTTTTATATCAATTTGGGGAGATTCATTCTTTCTCACTATAATTTACAGACCTCTTTTCATTGGCTGGCAGTGCAATTTGCCAAATGGATTCCATTTGTTACTTTATTTTCTCTTCATAGCTAGTTCTTATGTAATTTATTTACAGTTCATCAGGCCTGATGGATGGATAATAAGTCAGCATGCAGCACTCTCAGTTAAATGGTCAGACTGCCTTGGGAGGTGGAGGGCTAGAGTGGGGTGGGTCATATAACTTATTGTCTTCTGAGTTCTGGTGTCTGCTTGCTGAGGTGGCGGTCCCCATTGAAGACATGCAGAAGATTCATCTGCGGTTCATGTTTCGACACCGGTCTTCCCTTGAATGTAAGTACCCGACCAAATGGCAGCTCTGCAGCTTCCCTAAGAGAGGAGTGAGTGGGATGTCTGAGTGACCCATGTGTCATTTTTAATACTAACCTCAGAATCCTACCTCCAGCTAAAGACAAAGGAGAAAAGAACTTTGCCATGTCCTATGTGAAGTTGATGAAGGAAGATGGGACCACTCTGCAAGATGGGAGCCATGACTTGGTTGTCCTAAAGGTACCATCATTTGGAATTAATTATACAGTAAGTGGAGGCGGGGAGGTGCAAGAAGCAAAGGAAAGATGACAGAGTTGCTTAGTGGTTAGCAGTAGGGACCCAGGAATCACACACATTAAGGCTTGCAAATTGTGTGGCTTTTTACAAAACTGTAGATTCTTTGAACCTCCATTTCTTTATCTATGAGCCCCCAATAAATAATTGTGAGAATTACATGATAATCTTCATGTGAGTATGACAATGATGGGTACATGGATAAAAGGACAAGGTTATTGTTACACACAAAATGGATTGCTAACTCTATATGGACCCCTCTGGGGTGTGTAGATGACTGACAAGAAACATATGAAAGATGCCTTTCTGGCTTAATGGGGAAATTTTAGGATTTGAGGAGCTGATCATACTGCTGCTATCTGGAATCATCTCTCACATCTTCCTGAGATTCAGCTTCCTTTACCTTAAGTAGTTTTGGTAGTATTAATGGCAGGTCAGTGAAGTGACTGGTATGGAATGGTACAGATATCAGCCTTTTGTTATGTTTACATCAAGAAACTTAAGACTGCTTTCAAAGAGAAAGAAAGTATTTGCTTTCATCTAGCCTGTACATTTCTCTGCATCCTCTCTCGTGGCAGAAGGAAGCCCCTGCCAATACCTGGTTGAGGCACAGCAACATGTGGCTGTGAAATAGGGAGAGGCTAGGTGATCAGTGCAAGGCTAAGTGATCAGTGCAAGAATTTAGCCCTCTCCTTTGGCTTTCACAGTCTTGAAGGATGAAATTGCCCTCTTGCCTCTGGTCTTCATGGAAAAAGCAGCCTCATCAAGCCTTCATTAGGATATTCTCCTTTGAGTCTCTTTCTCTGACTTTTACAGAAACTGTTTCTTTCTTTTGTACAGACTATTTTCTCAGCTATGATACATCTTCCTTCAACGGATTGTAAACTCACTGAGGACAGAGGCCCGTTTACTGTCATTTTGCAACTTACCATAACTTTCCTTTTCTCGTCTGAAAACAGAGACAGATAACAGTATCCCCCAAAATAACAGTTGTTATGAAGTATAAATTATGTCAACTAAGGCATCTAAAGCACTTAGTGTGGCATATGACTCAGAGTAAGTCATTGATGATAGCTAACTCCTGTAGTTCCTACCTGGAATCATTCATTTCTGCATGCTCAGGACTGAGAGGTCCACTCAAAATCTTTAGAAAGTATGAAATATTGTTAATCCTCATCTTGATCATGAGAAAAACAAGACAAACAGACAAAGAATTGACCCAAATTGGCACACACCTATGAATGTTGGACAGAGTCTAAATCCCAGGACTTTTTACTCTGGTGTATTTTCTGACTTCTGATCTCTTATCTTCCTGGAACTCATGAATTAAGATCTCAGAATTTTAGGATGAATTAAAATGACACAGTTCCTTTTGTGTCATTAATGAAGTCCACAGAGTCTTCGACTGGTTGATCAAACCCCCTTCTGTTAGCATAATAGAGTTCTTGCCTATTTTGTGGAAAAATAATCCTACTTTGCAAGCTGATGTTTCTTCTATGATGATATTCTTCATTATTTCTCATCTTCTCCACTTTACAATGTATAATCTGCCACTGCAAGTACCGCTGCATTTGGCGTGTACCCTTGGATTGGGAAAGTAATCAAGATGCTATTTACAGGGGGATAGCAAGAAGATGGAGGAATCTAGTGCATACCTGACCCTTCCCTCTTATCGACACCACATGGAAAACAAGGTGGCTACCTTAAGTCGAAGCTCCAGCAGCGTTGGGGGACTCTCTGTCAGCTCTCGAGATGTGTTTTCCATTTCTACCCTGGTGTGCTCTACAAAGCTCACCCAGAATGGTAATTGAACCAGCAAGAGTTGTGTGTGTGTGTGTGTGTATGTGTGCATGTGGTGTTAAAGTGTGTGCATATGCTTGTGCCCGTGTATGAATGTATGGTAATATACGTGCATAGACCTGGGAAGTTCTAATATGGACAGGTTAGATCAATAATAGCAATATTGCTTGTCTTGACTCTATTTTAGTGGGCTTGCTGGGTTTATTGAAATGGCGTATGAAGCCTCAACTGCTACAGGAGAATTTAGAGAAACTCAAGATAGTGGATGGAGAGGAAGTGGTGAAGGTCAGTGGGGCTTTATTTTTTTTTTTTTGTATCTGTGCACCAATGACAGAGCTTGAATTATGAGTGTCTTCAGGGGAGGAAATGAAGTGTTGAAGGAGTGGGACAGCATTACTGTGACAATTGAGTGTCCCAAGTTGACATGCAAAACAGTTACTGGGAAATCTAGGTTGTGAATTGATTTGATGACAGTTCAGTTTCTGGAAATAGATCAGCCTTCATATAGATCCCAGCTTACCCAGTTGCCATCTTCATGAGATAATACTACAAATGTGACATATTTCCCATGGTTGTTAGGAGCATTCCAAGTGACATTAGTTAAATATTTTCCAATAAAATCTCATACATAGAAAACAATAATTGAACTAAAACATAAAAAATATATGAAGTTAAATACATAATAACTTAATTATTTTTGTTGTTATAGGTTGCTGTAGTGGAATAATCCATTACTACCACCTAAATACTACTTTTAGAAATAAAAAAAAAATTCTTGATTTCTACTGCTTGGGGAGCAATAAGTGTTAAACATGAGAAAGGTAAAGCCATTGGGCTCATATTTCCAGTGAAACAAGCAGCAACTAATGTAAATATCAGACATGATGGTGGAGCTCAAGATACAGAATACTTAGCATCGTAATATTTCACTCATTCCCCTTCTCATCAGTAGCTCACTTGGGGAAAACAATTATGCTACCATAATCATAGGCAGGTATTTATCTATTCTTAAATTTCATAAAAGTAGAGTAGTAATGACTATTTTTGTGTCTGACATCTTTAAACTATGTTTATGAGGGCTATGCTTATTATTGTGTGTAGTTTGCTTTTTATTGCAATGTAGTATTCTGAAGTGTGAAAATGCCACCATGCATTCATTCATCCTGCTGTTGGTGAACACTGGGTTGCTCTGAGTTCTGGCTCTTATGAATAAAGTGCACTGCACCTCTTCACTACAGCTGTGTTTCTCATGGATACACTAGTGAGTATGATTTCTAAGTCACTTTCATTCTCTTTTAACACTACTTTTATTATTGTGTCCAGTTTCTCCAGGATACTCTGGATGCCCTCTTTAACATCATGATGGAGCATTCTCAAAGTAATGAGTATGACATCCTCGTCTTTGATGCTTTGGTAAGAGAGAGGTGACAGATACTCAGTGACATTCTGCATTAATGTGTGTCTGTCTGTGAGAACTTTGAGATATCATACCCTTTGTGGACCTTTTCAAAATTGTTTGGAAGCTTTGCCGTGTTTGGGCAAGCAGACCAAGGTTAAACCCCTGTTTGCTTTTATTTGCTTTGAGTTCATTTGAAAGCATGGTTAGCACAGGAAAAAAAGAGGGACTTTACCTGTTGATGTCAGAGTAGCATCTGTTGAAAGTATTTGAGACTGGATACTGTGAATATTTGCTTTGACTTACCATGGATGTTAGAAGTTAGCCCTTGGTCAGACTGTAAAACACTCAAAATGTTTCCTTACTTTTCTTTTTACCTTATTCTTTTACCTGATGAGTCTCCAACTTACCATATTCATGACACAAATCCTGCTAACTCAGAACATTTCATAGCGATATACTATCCCAACCTTTCTACCTTCTATCTTTCCAGATGGTCTGTTCTTCCTCTTTCTGTTTCAATTCATGTTTTACCAGCATCATGTCAAAATTCACATAAGAAATATCTACTTTAGGATATGAGTGACCAACAAAGTCTTAATATGTTAACCTGTTAATTCAGTGCCATTTTAATTTTTACAGAGGTTTCTTGGAAAAAAGCTGTGACTTAGTCTGTGCTTTCCAAGAGAACATTCTCAAAAGTTAGCCTCAAAGAAAAAGCGTTTGTGATAAAATAATCTTTCAATTAATAACTTGGAAAAGTGTTGAACATTGTATGGCTCTCTTGAATTTTCATGAAGCACCTAAGTATATTAAAGACTGACAACTCCTGCTGTAAAAAAGCCAGTCACTGATAACCTGAGTTTTATAGCAAGCTTTGAGATTCATTCATTCTCAGGGGCTTTTACTATGAATTCCTTTGTCTCTTCTCAAGCTTATTTGACCATGAATCCTTTTTGTCTTATAACATCCTATAATATACTACATGGAACACATTTTAGGAGAGGCACTATCTTAACGAAAGAACTAAAGATATTTTAATGAACTAGTTTCTGGGCAAAAGAATTTCATTAGGGATTCAGTTATGCCATGTGAATATGTGCTACCTGCTCTGGGATTGTTTTAAAAATACTGATTTCTTGCCTTTTTCTCAGATCTACATAATAGGACTCATTGCTGACCGAAAATTCCAGCATTTCAACACTGTCTTGGAGGCCTATATTCAACAGCATTTTAGTGCTACTTTGGCTTACAAGTAAGAAACTGTACATGTAGGGATTTGTTGTCTACGTGCCCTGCCAGTATGGCTAGATCATAAGATATTTGTATATACTTTTTTTACACCAGCTTTTGTGAGTTAACCCTTTCCTTTCAAAACCCAATCTGTTTTTCCATAGGAAAAACAAACAAAAGTTCAGGAGAACAAGTCAAAACAAGCTAACAAACAAACTACAGTGCACAACTGGAGGGAAGGGATAAGTGGGAGCGGTCAGGGAAGGGAGGTGGTGGGTGACCTCTGGGGACTACAATCATGTAAATATATATATATGTCATATATAAAAATTGGCATATTTTCCACTTAATCCAAGTAATGCAGGAACAGATTGGGTGTCTAACCACAGTGGGATCCACAATATTAGGAGAACATTTTCTGTAGAAAGAAAAAGCTGAAAAAGATATCACCACTCATTTTCTGATTGTGATTGGTTTTGCTAATCAAAAACATTTTTTTCCTCATTAGTTTGTCCTTTATTGATTCTTTATGTGCAGGAATACTTATTCTCTGTTTTAGATATACATTTTAAGTGAAGTTATTTTTATGGTTGTAAATGAATGAATGAGTAACTATACCATCACCTTTAACCTTTGATTAAATGTCTTATAATTTACTGAGCAAACTAATTACATGCTGTGGGTTAGAAAGAAATACATTTTAGAAATTTAATCCCTTATTCAGGAAATTGATGACGGTGCTGAAGAATTACTTGGACACCTCCAGCAGAGGGGAGCAATGTGAACCAATCCTAAGAACACTAAAGGCTTTAGAATATGTGTTCAAGTTCATTGTTCGGTCGAGGACATTGTTTTCACAGTGAGTACTTTTTGTATAAGAGTGATTGACTAGCTCTGCAATTCCTAGGGGATATAATAGTCTTTGCACCAGTGGAGAAAATCCTTAATAAAATTAAAACAAAATTTCCATTGAGAACAACTTAAAAATCCAAATTAGAGTGTTGTGAATAGGTATGATTATTCCACCTAAATTTTGGGAAAAAAAAGAAAGCATGGTATGTTGTAGAGGTATGTTTTATTTAATGAACACAATTTGTGATTTGAGGCTCCTCTCTATCTCATCTACTGTTCTTCATTTGATTTGAGATATAGTGAAAACTTTCCATCAATCTATATTCAGAGAGGTGTTGGGAATGGGGAAAGCAGAACACAGGGAACTTGACAGATACTTGGCTCTAATAGGTTATACATGACAGATGAGCTGGTGTTTGCCATTGAACCGTCTGTCCTTGAGCTCTTGGTGACCAACAAGTAAGCTGACTTATTAGAGCACCTTAGAGATTTGATGTTTGATGATATCACATAGTTATCTGCATTTTTGAAGGACTTTAGGGATGGAGGCACTCAAATGCAACCTGAAAAAGAAGAATGTATAAATTTATGTTATGTTATAAAGCAAGTTAGGCAGGGAAGCTGTGTGTATGATCAGGCAGGTATGGTTGGAGCCAGATGCTCAACATCATCCATATGATCTTGATCTCCCTCTCTTTAGATGTTGCCTTTGTTTACCTTGTATTGATTGTTTTCTGAAGCAGTTTCCCAAGTGTATAAACCAGTAAAAAAATCTCATGTTCATATTCCACTGCTTAAGTAATCTTAGGTTTCCTAATGTCTGAATGGCATAAGTTTATCTTCTTTGATTGCTGAATAGTTCCAGTAAAGCATGAACTCTCCTGGGCCATATGCTAAAATCTCAAACAATGTGGCTGGGGAAAGATGTAGTTGTTACTACTCTGGAGTCATGGGTCAATTTAGCTTCTTATGGTCTGGACTTTTTATGTTTAGCTGGAGAGATGGAGTCTCAAAAGAAAGTTGAAGTTCATGATGATCATTTTGTATGTTCACATGTTACTTGCTGTATTTGAAGATAGATAGGCTATGAAACTTCATATTCTAAAAGGTATTTGAAACAGGTAATCACTTGAGATTCTCCTAAAACTCTTTTTTTAAGTTAAATCTTTTTATTTAATTACATTATTTGTTTTTGTACAATAGCCGATTTCTCCCCTCAGGTGTAGTTCCTATACATCTTCTGCCACCACATCACTCATGCGTCAACATAGCCCCTTGTAATTTTCCCTCTCCTATTTTGGCCCCCTCCCTCCCACATCTATTGTTTGCCTTCAAGCTTTGTCTTTTTTGTTTTTTGACCTTTGGTTCATTTCCTTATATTCCTCCTATAAGTGAAATCATTTCATGTTTTTCTTTTTCCTTCTGACTTATTTCAATGAGCATAATACATTCTAATTTTATCCATAATGTTGTGAATGACATGATTTTATTATTTATGATTGCTGAATAGTATTCCATTGTGTTAATATACCACATGTTGATTTATTCATCTGTTTTGGTGCATTTAATTTAATCCCTCTTCTTATCTATTATAAATAATGCTGCAATAAACATGCTGCAAATTCCTTTTGTTCTAATTCTTTTGTATCCTTAGGGTAGATTCCTAAGAGTGAAATAGCTGAATCATATGGTAGATCCATATCTACCGGGCAGGGTATATGTATATACATAAAAACATTTGTATATGTTGTACATGTATATACAAATATCTATCTATCTATCTACTGGGCAGGATATATGTATATACATATACATGTACATGTATATGTATATACATATGCATACATATATATGTATATACATACATACATATACACATATATACAGGTATATGTATATACATATATATATATTTGCCCCTGCCTGGTAGATATATTTGAGGACTTTCCATATAGATTTTCATAGTGGGTGGGCCAGTTTGTATTCCCATCAGCAATGTAAGAGAGTTCCTTTTTCTCCACATGCTCACTAGAATTTATTGTTGCTTTTTTTTTCTAAATATAGGCCATTTTTACCAGAATGAAGTGGTATCTCATTATGGTTTTGATTTGTGTTTCCTTGATTAAAAGTGATTTTGAACATTTTTTTTTTCATACACATGTTGGCTATTTGCATTTCCTCTTTGGATAAGTGTCTTTTTAGCTCTTCTGCCCATTTTTTGATTGGGTTGTTTGCTTTGTTTTTAATTAGTTCTATAAGCTCTTTGTAGATCTTTGATATCAGTACCTTACTGGTTGTGTGAAGTGCAAATATATTCTCCCAATCTGTCAGTTGTCTCTTGATTTTGGTTATTGTCTCTCTTGCTGTACAGACATTTTTAGTTTGATAAAGTCCAAACTATCTTTTCCTTTCTTTACTTTGCTTCTTTCTCAAAGATGTTTCGAGAGGTATATTGTAGCATGTTAGGTCAATGTTTTCTTCTATGTATTCTATGGCTTCAGGTCTTACATTGAAGTCTTATTCATTTGAGTTGGTTTTTATGTGTGGTATGAGATAGTAATCTAGTTTCATTTTTTTACATGTAGTGGTCCAGTTTCCCAGCACCATTTAGAGAGAGACTTTCCTTGTTCCAATGCACATTTTTTCTCATTTGCCATAATTAGTTGATCATATAGGTATGGCTTTATTTTTGGTTCTAAAAGTCTTTGAGATTTCAGGTAGTGAATAGAAAAAGGTAAGTGTCTTGAAATATGCTACAAAATGCAAATTTCTTAGCATTTTCTAAAATGGAACTATTTCAGTTTCTCTGGTTATTCAGTCAAGGCAGTGACTATGTATTAAAGTTTTAAGACCATAAAACTGAAACATACAACAAGGAGAAGGAGGCATGGGGACCAGGACAGGAGAGGAAGGAACACAAGGGATATGGTAACAGATCCTGAATGACATGGTGGTGGGAGAACAATGGGGATTATAGCAATGGAAAAGTTAATAATAATAAAGTGTAAAAAACAATGAATATTCTTCCAAGTTGAAGACATACTTGTCAATTTGAAAACAAGTTTGGAAACTAAGAAACTGTGGGTTTTTCCAGGGGTTGAGTTTCTTGGAGGAGTTCAAGTATTCAAACATTGTAATTTCAGATTTGTAGGCAAGAATATCTTATCTCTTCTTCCAAGTGAGGGTTTTATATCTATAAGAATTTTTGCCTTTTATCATATCTTCTACCCCAGTTTTTCCTCTTTTGGTTATTTCTTCCCACCTTTACTTCTTTCCTTCCCTCTCTCCCTCCCTCCCTTGTTCCCTGCTTCCCTTTCTCTCTCCCTTCCACCTTCCTTCCCTCCTCTTTCTTATTTCCTTCCCTCCTTCCTTCTTGTGTTACCATTCTTAGCATTTGATTCTTTCCTCTGTTGAAGCTAAAGAATTTTAGCTTCTTTTAAGGGGTGGGATGATCTGTTATTCCTGCTATCTTCTCAACTTAACAGATAAGAATTTCACTGATTTTCATAAAATGCCTGTTGAATAAGATGCATTTTTGGGACTGAGCGAATACATGTGCTCATAAAAGATGTCTGTAAAGTCACCCTGGCCTAACTTTGAAGTCTTTCTCATGGGAAAGTATGCAGTTTGCCTGCTGGAGGGTCTGGGATCTCAAATTTAGGGAAGGTAGGTTTTATTTCTTTTGCACATTTTAGCATTTTTAGCAATGGCTTACTCTTCACTGGTGCCTTAAAAGCATTGGGAAGTACTTGAGGTATTTTCCCATACTAGGAGATCACTTTACTTGGAAAACTAGAAAATAGAAGGTTCAATGCTTTGAGATTTCTAAGCCAGCTGGTGGGAAATCATAATATAATTATTGCTTTTAGGACTTATTGTGTCTTGCATTGTGGTTCTGTTTCCTGTTATTCCTTTGTTCTCTTTCCTCATACACGTAATTGCAACAGATCTAGCTCCCATTAGCTGTTCCCTTGCCATTTTTTTTGCATATACTGCACATGAACATTTGCAGGGGTTAGGGATTTTCCAGTATCAAAATGAAGGAAATAAGTTGGTAGAGGGAGGAAGAGAAGTTATTGAGATGGATTGGGATTTTTCTGTTAGGATTATGAATTTCTATCACACAGTTACAGAAAATTATTTTCCTGTGCCTTCCTTTTGTATTATTAGTTTCTGAGTCAAAGTGTGGAGCAGGTGTCTATAGGCAGAAACTGGCAGAAGAGATTCAAGTTTCTGCCATATAGAGGCAGGTATAAAATATGAGAAATTCCTAAATTGTAGGGAATGTAACCAAAAGATATTATATGGTCATAAATATGACCAGCATCCACTAAGCTTTTCTAGAATGACTGACCCCCCTGGGAGGTATCGAACATAGTGAGGAACATTCAGAATGAACAGAAGTGATTATCTTCTAGGCATGGAGCTTTACAAAACTCTTTGCAGTGCCTTTTATTCTGAAGCTCTGACAGCCATCTGAGCTGATCCCCAGGTTTCTGAGCAGTGAAATTACTCAGAGGTTAGGGTAGGCTGTATTTCCCTGACCCATGTGAGGGAAACTGAGTAGTCCCCCCCACCGACCCCGCCTGACTGATTGAGCTCATAGAAATGGGACTGCAGGTTTCATAAGGAGACTCTTTTAAGAGATGCTCTAGAGCAATGCTGCAATGAGATCTGCACCCCTTGTTTCTTTCCCTATCGTGCAGTCATAAACTGAAACACAAGATACAGGGCAGGATGATGGTTATCTTCATGTTCATTGATCAGTGATCACATTGGATTGACTTTGGACAC
This sequence comes from Uropsilus gracilis, assembly GCA_004024945.1. Lineage (NCBI taxonomy): Eukaryota > Metazoa > Chordata > Mammalia > Eulipotyphla > Talpidae > Uropsilus > Uropsilus gracilis. The sequence goes on along the minus strand of PVHY01006435.1, from coordinate 1,450 downwards.
AGTCCCATTTCTCTCCCTCTCCAGTGTCTGACTTAGCAAGGTACCAAACTGCTTTGAACCTCAGTTTCCTCATATACAAATGGGGCTAAAACAACTCTTAGTATTTAGATGAGGAAATGAAATTCTATAGACAAAGTTCTCTGTGTCATATTGTGTTTAATCCACAATGTATTACTTGTCAGCTGTTATTTTTTCTTACTTATGAGAGATGGTAATTGTCTTTGTTTCAAAAATTCAGATTTAAACTAGTAAGGGGAGGTTCTAGTATCTTGATTCATGCTCAAAATTGGGCTATTCATATTATTCTAAACATTCCTTGCTATTTATTGTTTAGGTTGAGGGAACATCTTTACCAGATGTCTGGGATTTTTGAGGATTGCAATAGCCCTATGAATTCACCTTGGTCTGTTGCTGATCTACTGAATTCCCTGACTTTTATCTATTGTCTCCACTCCCCCTGTGTGCTCTTGTCCTTTGACTTGTGCAATCCTGTACTCAGATCTCTGTTACTTGCTCTGCCTGTCTTTCCATTTTGCTTCATTCCTTCTGCTTTTGTTATAGACCTGCTTGTTCAATTCTTGCTTCCTCCTCCTTTTCCATGTAATCCCAGTCTCCTGGGTCTGTTCTGCCATCAGACTGAACAGAATCGTTCTTCTCCTTCCTCAATTCCACCCACTTTTCTTGTGAGTGTTGGTAAACTCCACACTTAAAAGTCAGGTCTTCACAACTAAGCTCTATTATGATTTTGAATTCTACCACTAGCCTTTATAATGTTTATGATGTTGAGCAAATAATTTTGTTTGCTGATAGTGCAGTTTCCTTGTATATAAAACAGATACATATATAAAAACTTGCTCTATTCTGCAGACTAAATGAATTAATGGAGGTTAGGTATTTAGCCTGCCAGCTAGCAAGGGCCTGGGCTGTTATTACTTGCTTAGTACCCTGTGTGTATGATTTCTGCTCATTTTGCAAAACTCTACTGGAGCCTCTGGTTGCCTGACTTTATCTCTTCCTATGCTTCACTTGTTCCATGTCAGCTTGCAGGTCCCTTGCTGGACCTGAAGTCCCTGATTTCAGTCTTTTACATTCTACCCTTCTATTTTCTTGTTCACTCTCTTGCTGCTTCCACATTTTTGCTTGAATTTCTCCTTTTCTACCCTACTTAAAATTGAAATCTTTACCTCTAGCTTTATTTTTCTCTTTACCCTTACTTTGCCTTTTGTTTCTTCTTCCCTTTCCAAATAACTAATTGATAGGGTGTGCCCCCCCCCCCATTGTCTCCTGTTTAAGACTGCAGATTTCAAGGACAGGTAATGTTAAAATGGGGGAATGACCTTAGCTGGAATTTCCCTTCAGGGGATGCAGGGGGAAGAAAGAAGTGAAATAGTCAAGGTGAAACAGATTTCCTGGAAGGCGGGAAATCAGGGTATATAAAGGGTGTGCAAAC
>PVHY01006434.1:0-74637 GCA_004024945.1 Uropsilus gracilis | reverse complement strand
GTTTGCACACCCTTTATATACCCTGATTTCCCGCCTTCCAGGAAATCTGTTTCACCTAGACTATTTCACTTCTTTCTTCCCCCTGCATCCCCCTGAAGGGAAATTCCAGCTAAGGTCATTCCCCCATTTTAACATTACCTGTCCTTGAAATCTGCAATCTTAAACAGGAGACAATGGGGGGGGGCACACCCTATCAAACCCATTCAGATTTATGAATAATGTAACGGGATTTCTCTGAAATTAGATTTATGAAGTTTATTGGTGTCTCATGGCTCCCAAAACAGTTAACCTTAACAGCAAGAAAACTGAATTCATAGTAAGGGAATGGCTAAGAAAATATATTAAAAGGGTATTTGTTTTTTTCTTTAAGTTATTTCAAACGACTGACTTCCATGAGTCAGAAGCAAAACTAAATACATATTTTAGAAAATTATTCTACCAAAGAAAATATGATCAAATGCTGGGAGTTCAGGACTTGAAGTGGCTTGAGGTCAGTTACAGTGACTCTTAGTGTCAACCCTGTAGCAATGGCACCAGTGTTCCCTGGAACTTGGCAGAAATGCAGATTCTTTGCAGGACTATGCAATCAACAGCTCACAGGGTGAGACCCAGAGATCTGTACTATAATATATTCAGGGAAGTCCAGTGCAACACTTTGAATGACTGCTTAAGCAGCTTCATATAAAATGGCCCCCAAAGATTCCTAACATTGCATGTAAAAACACAGGCACGTGATCTCAAGACTATAATGGAATTAAGCCTTTTGGATTATTCACTGTCAAGAGAGGGAAAGTCCTTTAGTTTAACTGCTATGTAATACCTCCATTAATTGTGCATATCATCAGTTTAGCATCATAATACAGAGATGAGAAGGGAAGTTCACCCACAAGGAGCCATAGATAAAAGTTAATGATACATTTAAAATTATACACGTGCCCACTATTTGTCTACAGATTTTCTTTTTCTCAGAGGTGTCCCATTCATTTAGGTTGATCTTCCCAATATTCTTCATATAAATCACGCTGATTCTAAGCTTTGCATTTCAGTTTCTATGACGCTTGTCTTACCTGACCCTTCATAATTCCACCCTTCTGTTTGGGATTCAGATCACCAGTTGCTCAAATTATCTCTCTCAACAAATATTTGTTGCCTATCTTCAAATAAAATAATTGATTAACACATTAATGCATGCATGACAGCATCTTTCAATGCCATCTCAAATACCTCCCACGTGAAATATTTGAGACTCTCTCCCCTCTAAATATCTAAGAATAATAACAATAGCTACTATTTATTGAGTGCTTGTCAGACACTAGATTCAGGACTTTAAATGCCTTTTTAAAATACTTATGGCATTTCCATAAGTATAGTCAATTGTTTCATTTTAAGGCTGAAGAAACTAAGATTTAATAGATATTAAGCCAAAGCTGCTGGGATTTGGAGCCAGGCACCTTGTATCTCGATCCTTCGATCATAACCACTATATTTTACTGCAGTTTCATAGAGTATGACCATACTACATTGTAATCCTACTTATTCATTTTTGACACATGAACATTTGAACATTTTTTCCAGAAAAAAATGATTACTCGAGTGCTATTGTCAGAAATGAGGAATCTCAAAAAATAATTCAGGCTCTGTTCATGACAGAAAAATAGCATAGAGAGAGAGAAAGAGAAAGAGAAAGAGAGAGAGAGCTGAAACAGGGCCACAGGGCTCCAAATATTGGAACTAAAATACAAAGAACTTAAAATGACTATGTTTACAAAATTAAAGGACATAAAAGACAAGGCTGAAATTTTCACGAGAGAATTGGAAATTATAAGTGATACAGCACTTTGATAAGGTACTTTTAATACTAATACAGAAATCTGAGCAATAAATTTTCCGTAACAGGAAAACTTACAATAGCATAATGAAGAATTCAATGGATACATGTTACTATTTATTTATTTATTCATTCATTCCTTTATTCATTCCTTCATTCATTTATTTTGAGACTAGGTCTTGCTATTTTTGCCCATGGAACCACAGGCTCTCATTGCCCAGGGTACCACAGACTCAAGCAATCCCCAGTCTCAGCTTCCCAGGTAGCTGGGATTACAGGTGCGCGCCACCACGCCCAGCTATTTTTTTGGAACTAGGTCTCACTATGGGCCCCAGGCAGGACTCGAACTGCAATCCCTAGGCCCTGACACTTCATAGGCTGAAGCTTACAGGCACAAGCCACCGTGCCTGGCCTGTTACTAGACATTTTAAAAAGTGGGCATATTCTGGAAATCAAACCAAAGGAACTATTCTGAAAAAAAAAATATTCTAAATAAAAGAATGAAAAATAGGAGATGGTAACAGAGCTGTTAAGTGAGATAGTCCTAGCTGACAGTACTATACAGAAAGATGGAACAGGCAAATCCAAACTGATTCTAAGAATTAGTGAATGACAAAATTGATCAAATACCTACTAAAACATTCCACAAATTTTATGTGCTGTGTGACATTGTGGTGTGTGACAGACACCTGAAAGTGTCTGTCTAACAATAGCATTCCACAAATTTATAGGATATGACACTGTAAAAATGAAAGTATCACAGGAATAAGTTTTACTTTATATTTCACAACAAAGAGAGATGTTGCTAGGCTGTCAGAGCTCCTTTACCAGCAAGAAGTAGAGGCAGTGATGACTGACCTCCAGGAAGGTTCCCTACACCTAGAGAGCCTGGGAGGGGGTCCCGGGTGGGGGTTTTAGCCCCATCCACCAATGGTTGCATGGGGCAGCCATCTGCAGCTCAGATGGGCTGAGGCACATTTCCGCCAGCCCCTAGCCTAAGGGGGCTTGGGATGGTACATGCCCAGTCATCCAGGCCCCACCCCCACGTGGCAGGGATGCCCCTTCCATTTCATTTTCACTCCAGCTAATCTTCAGGAGGAGGAAGAACATAAATAACACAAACTCCATCATAGAAGGGGTGAGGGACCAGGTAAAAATCCTGCCCACAAACTTGAGCTGGACACAGCAGATGGACAATTGAGGGAACCAGTACATGCAAGACAGGAGAAACAACAATGGAAACGATGTCACGAAGTGCACCTATGTGCTCACCGGGTCTGAAAGACTCAAGACCTCATTTCGGAGATGCTTCTAGGAGAACAAGACTCCCTTCCCACATTACAGGAGAGGAGGGGAAAGGGAGAGGGTCAAAGACTGGGGGCATTGGCCCCACAGCAAAGCTGCAAACTGAGGCAGAGGAGATGATCTACAACAGCCATTCACAGATGCCTGTATCCACAGAGAAACTTCACCAACACTGGCTAGGGACAAGAATCCCCTAAACTTGGCATCAGAACCAGAAGGTAAAGCAGCAAAACAACAGAGATGGGGTTGGAGAAGACAGCCTCCAATGAGAAAACATGGACAGACCACAAATAAATATAGACTGGCTGCCCAGCACAAATTTAAGACTGAAAACCTACCAGCAAGGTTCGCCTGGTTCCAAGAACACAGTCCCTCATCCAATGAAAGGACACTGCCACAGGAAAGAGAGAGACTAATGGATTTAACACAGACTAGCAAGCAACAAAGAGTGGGGTTTGAGAGAATGGAGGTGGGGCACCAGAGGGAGGAGGGATGGGGAAGTATCCCCAAAACTATTTACCTAGGTTGTGATTAAAGAATAAAAATAAACTTTAAAAAAAGTTGCTATTATTAATGGTATGAATTAGTTTCAGAAGGAATTAATAAATTAGAAAAAAATACACTTAGATATGGATTACACATAAATACTTATAAATTACTCTCTACTTGCTTTTCTTATGATAGTTCTACTATATTAAATGTTAGCTCTTTCATGAAAGAATGTATGTCTTATATTATCTTTGCATACATTTTGACACCAAAGAACACTGGACATACACTAAGGATGCAGTAAGTATTTAGTCACAAAACATGCATACATTAGTGAAACATTTTCTAAACTTTTAGAGTATTTTTAAATTGATGGAGTCATGTTAAAAGGACATACGAGTCAGTTTGGAGAGGCTGACACAGGTCAAAGTAGAGACAATTAGAGTATCAAAAATGGATCACGTAAACAGGATTATAACCCACTGAAGAAAATAGGGGATCCATTACTTAATAGCAGTTCCATAAAACAAAAACAAGTAAATAAGCGAGGGTAAGGTTCCTAGAAAATGAAAACTAGTAAATGGATGGGTATGATAGCTAGGAAATCAATATTTAGCAAAAATACAGTAACAATTCAGGCAAGAATCACAGATTAAATGAAACCTTGTTGGGGAACAGGGTTAAGGGTATCTCCTTAGAGATGGCAAAATCAAAAAGGCACCTTCAGGTTTCTAACTGAAGAACGCAGCACCATTAATTAAAAGGGATAGTCACATTCCTATTTTCACTGCAGCACTACTAATAATAGCCCAGGTATGGGGACAACCTAAGTGTCCAACAACAGATGAGTGAATAAGGAAAATGTGGTATATCTACACCATGGAATACTACTCAGCTATAAAAACGATGACTTCTTGCCATTTGTGACAACATGGATGGGACTGGAGGGGATTACGCTGAGTGAAGAAAGTCAGAAGGAGAAAGACATACTGGATTTCATCCATATGTGGAATACAGAGAAATAAAACAAAGAAACAGACAAAACCAAATCAAAACCCTACTGTAGAATTAAGGCTACCAAAGGGAGAGGGGGAGGAGACCAATGGCCTATGGCAAAGGATTATGGAGTGTTGGTTATGGGTGTGGTATAGTAAGATACATCTGAAGAGGTGTGAACCTTGGTTCCTAAATCATCACAGTCTTGAAAAACAATATCACCTCAATAAAAATCAATTAAAAAATAAAAACTTAAAAACAAAACATTAAGACAACTAAAGAGACATAATACTAAATGCAATGCATGCCACAGGAAAGAAAGTAAGCTGGATTTGAGTTTTGGGGACTGGTAGGAACTGTACCAGAGGCTGCAATGATGCTACCAGAGTTTTGACTAAATCTCTTGAATGCTCATATTGACTGAAAACACTTGTACACCACCTCAAATCACTTCTATCAGAACTTCTGGGAGGTGGGACCCAAGAATCCGTGTTTTAAAATGCCCACCAGTTAATCATAATGCATAATAACATTTGAGAAACATCACTTTAAAGGATAAAATTGGTACAATTGGTGAAATTTGCAAGTGGGCTGTATATGAGATATTACATCAATAATACATTTTCTAATAGAAAATGAATTTGCTAAATGTATTATGGTTACATTAGAAAAGACAGCCCTGATTTTTGAGAGACACATACCAATTCAGTAAAATATAAAAGTATTGGTGAATCCTGAATCAAAGATATATAAGCTCATTGTAACATTCTTACAATTATTCTATAGGTTGTAAGTTTCAAATCAGTTATTAAATAGATACAAACATGCATATACACCCTCACAGCATACCTAGCACCAAACCTTTTGAATCTTTGTAAGATTATGCCCATGTCTATTAACTTTGTAGAAATTGTCTTTCATTTAGCCAACAAGGCATGCTCAATGCTGCATTTCCACATTTCTACCACACATCATTTTTCTTTTTAAACAGCATGGTCTCTCTGCTCTGGGGAGTATACTATAGAAATTCCTAAATTACTAAGCCAACATCACATAAGATATGTGCCATAAGATTTTCTGTATCAGAGTTTGAAAAAAAAAATATTTTGGGCTTTCTGAACCGTATCATCTCTGTCACAACTACTCAACTTTGCGTTGTGGCACTAAAGCAGTGACAAACAATGTACAAACGAGTATAGATGTGCTGCAATAAAACCTTATTTATAAAATCGGGCAGTTGGTGACATCTGGACCCAAAGGCTGTTTTGCCATCTGCTATTCTGTGCCAATGTCCTGTACACATTATTAATTCATATATTCATCATTGGAAACAGAGACCATCCACTAATAACTCTTCTGGCAACAACTAGGAACGACTGGATGGATGGATGGATGGATGGACGGACGGATGGACAGACAGACGGACAGACGGACAGACGGACGGACAGACGGACAGACAGGTGGACGGATGGCTTGTGATCTATATCCTAAACACACCAACCACGTTTTATTATCATCCATAAGCAGACATAAGTAGACCTTTATTCTTCCCATTTTCTACTTAACACAGAAAATACTTTGAATTGCAAAGTAGGATCCTTGAGCACTATCCCAAATTTGGTTGAACTGACTTTTGAAGCACTAGATCTAGTTTCACACCTTGGTTTAGGTTTCCCCAAAACCAGATGTGAGACTATTTGAGTTCAAGTAGTCAGAATGAAAAGTGTGTGGATATTGGTAAGGAAGCAGGGGAATGAGATAAGGGAAGGTATGTTATCAACATGGCTACCTACTACTGTGGGTATCTGCAGCTTATTTCTTAGTCAACTCTGGAGAAAGTGAGGGCATTCTTAGAGATAGTTCAGTTCATTAACAAAGGAGTCAGGGTGATTTTACTCACCAACTTCCAACTCGTTGAAGACTACTGCTGGGGACCTTCTCCTCACCACATGAACTCACCTCCTTGAACACACACAGACAAAAGCCATCAAAGGATGAACCTTGTGGGCATGATACTCAGTGAAATAATGGAGAAAAGCGTTGCAAATTTTTTTTAAATTTATTTTTATTGAGGTAACAGCTTACAACCTTGTATAAGTTTCAGGTGTACAATTGCTCACCTCAGGAGTTGTACATATTATTACCCCACACCCACCATCAAAGGTCTAGATAGCATCCATCAACAACCACCATCTTCTGCTTATGTAACTACCATTCTGTTGTCTGAGATTAAGGATTCGTTTTTGTTTGTTCACTTGCTTTTTTTCCTTTATGTATTCCACAAATGAGTGATGGCATACAGTGATCTGTCTTTCTCTCTTCACTTAGTATAATCCTTTCAAGGGCCATCCATGTTGTTGTAAATGGCAACATTTCATCTTTTTTACAGCTGGACAAAACTGGAGCATCTGTGTGTTTGAGTGTGTGCACACCACATATTTATCCATTCATCTGTCGTTGGGCACTTGAGTTGTTTAGATGTTTTGATTATTGAAACATTATGATTTCACTCATATGTGGTATATAAGGAGACAAAGTAAACAAATGAATTAATAAAATGAAAATAGATCCTTGTACCATAATGCCAATTAGTGGTTACCAGAAGAGGTGAGATAAGGGGGAATAAATTAGGTTAAAAAGATCAACTATATGTCAAATGATGGCATTGAAAACATAATATATAAACATAAACATATCCTGCTTCATACGATATACACCTGTGACCTATAGTGTCAGAAATCAATGTTACTTCACTAAACAATTTTTCCAGAGAGTGGCTTAAGCAACCTTTTGCACATGAGATGGGCACTGAAGGACAATCACTAAAAGCCCATGCAGTGGCTCCCAAACTTTTACATGATCCAGGTTTTATGACCTCAATCATCATCATTATATTAATGTGAGTCAAGAATCCCACAGTCAGAGAGAGGTGAGGGGTTTTAGGAGGTAGCTCATATTTCACCAGTCATTTGCCGCTCTCCCTTTCTGAGGCTCTCTCAGCACACTGAGTGGGCTGGGGAATAGGTCCCAGTTCCTGTTGTGCATCAATCCTGTAAGCACAGCTTTGAGTACGGGATCCCTGAAGCTAGTACGCTTTACTGGTCCCTCTGACAATTATAATAAGCTGGTGAGTCCAAAATTCAATCTAGATATTGTTTTGAAACATGATATATTGTACACCTGACTGAAAACAGAAACTCCAATTTATTCAGACAACAAAATTCATCTCATTCTACTAGTGATTCATAGCAACTGCATCAACTGCCAGCAGGAACAAGAAAATCCCTCTCTAGTCAACCCTTATTACACAGCATTCTTCCCTAAAGCTTTATTTCCAAAACCAGCCTTAAAGAATAGATAAAATTGCCTCTAGAATTAACTTTCCCACACCACGCCCCACCCCACCACCCCCACAACATGGCTGCATACACTCTATTACATTTTACAAAAAATCTGCTATCAATATCCAATTACAACTTAGATAGCTCTTTCCCAGAAGTCATCACTCAATGCAATCAAAAGATGGAAAAACAATGCAGTTACTACTGACCTTGAAATTTTCCATGCCCAGTTCATGAATCCAAGAAAAACATTTCATGGAAAGGTTACATCCTTGCATAAATTATATCACCTATTGTGTCTCTATTCTTGGCTAAAAACAGATGTTTGCATATTTGCCATGTACATCTTCGGAGAAAGAATTACGGAAAACAAGATCACAAGGAACTCAAGTTCTCAAAGTTCACCAAATTAATTCAATGGCTAAATGTAGCCTTTAAGGAGTGTTTCGTTTGTTCTGACCATTTTCTTTCATTTTTTATGAAATAATAGCAAGCATTTATAAATGGCAGGATTTCATATAAAAGAACCCTTTGCTCTGTTTCTGCATTCAAAAAGGCAGAGACAGGTACTGCTGACCTGAAAATCTTCATAGCAACATAAGGCAGACATTGGGGGAACAGCTGTGTCCTTAACTTAGGTACACACTTCTGGCTTCTCAAAGCTCCCACTGTTTTGTATTGTTTACCTGTCTTGCAGTGAGTAAGTGATCCAAAATATATAAACAGAATTTTGAACACAAAGCACTGGAAATGTAGCAAATCTTTCCTTTTACACAGATGCTTCAATCTCATAATTTTTAGCTGTAATATTGGCTGCTCTAGCTTGCTTGACTGCATTAGTGTGTGTAATTGATGGCACTAAGCCTAGGACCTAGGATGAAAATGTGTGGCACATAAAATAATCTAAAATAATCTGCTTCCTGTTGCACTCTTAGTAAGACCTCCTAGTACTCTCCTGATTCAGGCCTTGTCTCTGGCCTGTAAAGACTCCCCCCCAGAAGGTCTTTACAGCACATAAAAGGAATGGAGCTAAGATGTGGGAACAAGTCAAACCAGAGAAATGAAATTTCATCTAATACCTACTGTTAAGGTAACAATTTTCTCATGGAATGGGTCATCTCTCAAATCAACTTCAAAAACCTTATGCCAAAATGGTAGTGTAAATCAAAATGCATATTCTAGTAAAGGAACAATACAAAATTAACTTTTTTTTTTGAGGGAGCACTAATTTACAACACTGTACATGATTTAAGGAACAGGATCACACATCATCACCTCATCAGCTGTGTTACCACAACACACTCACCACCAAAGCAGTCATAGTCCTCTACCTGAGACCATAAAGCTCCCTCTCCACTTTGTTCATCACCTCACCTCCCCCCCCCACCCCACCCCTCCCTCACAAGTAGCCTCAATCCTACAGTCATATTTCTAGGAATGTTTTGGTTTAGTGTTGTCTGTCCCTTTGTTTCTCCATATTCCACGTGTGAAATCATCTAGTATGTCCTTTATACTTGCTATGAAACAGGAGACTCTCAATTGCTATTTTTATGAGGGGATTAATTTCTGTTCATTTCAGGTTTTATCCAAAGAATCTTGCCATTTGGCTTCACTAGGAGTCAAAACTGAATTCCAGTGATTTTTACAGCTAACTTCCTTTAGTTCATCTCTATGCAGCCTGATTGAATTCTGAATTCTTGTCACATCTTCTTGCTTTAGTATGGTCCTGACCAAATCAGTTCTATTTTCCCTATCAGTCATGACACAAAAGTCATGTTAATAACTGTATGTGAAAGTTTCTTATGTACATATTCTAGTTTTTCAGCTTTCCGATATCCCTCTTTAGATTTAAGAAAATACCCGTTTCTTCTTCAAATTCTCCTGAGCGTCCTCAAAGCTGATCAGCAGTCTTAGCTCCTGCTACAATCCCTTCTCCCACCCTCCCAGGCCACCACTGTCCATCTTATAACTACTTCATTCTACTTTCTTCAGCATGTTGCCATCCTCTTTTGTACTTCCCTCAATAAAACTTGATCCAAACCACTGACACCGCCCTTTTTCGCCAAAGCAAACACTAAGGGACTGTTTCACTCAATTTATTGAAGCCTTATGGTAAACAAAGGGTTAACAAATCTGGAAAGCTATAAAACCCTGTTTTTTTGGTGTGTGTTTTTTTTTTAAGAGACTAGGTCTCGCTATGTTGCCCAGGGTTGTCTTGAACCTGTGGGCTCAAGTGATCCTGAGCCTCAGCCTCCTCGTAGCTGGGATTACAGATGCGCACTACCACACCTGGCTTAAAACCCTGCTCTTAATTTTTTTGCCCTAGAGTTCAAAACTCTACCCATTCCCTCAGGTCTCCTACTGATCCCCTCCTCTTAGCCATTCAGCACGTCATCCTATCACTGAGACCCTTTTTCTTCAGATTAGAGACCTCTGCCATGTGCAGTCTCTCACAAATCCCTGCCCACAACACAAAAAAAGAGGGGAAGTCCATTATCATATAATAATCTTGAATGGCACAGCTGTTCTCCCAGGAAGATGGCATTTTACATTTTTGTATAACAGGATCTGAGCTTGCCTCTGAATAACCAAAAGATGCATTTAAGTGGTATTTTTCTCACATAAAAGCTCAGGTGCCCAATGATAAAATCGTCACCCAAGATGTTATAAGCACAAATACAAGTAGCTTTTAGAAAAGCAATTTTGATCCAGTTTCATACATTCTAAAGCATCATTTAACTGTTAGTCAGGGTTACACTGATCATGTTAAATTATCACTTAAATTCTGCTTTCCAGATAAAAAATGAGGTAACTTTTTTTAAAAAAATTGTAACATACGCTAAAGACAAAACAGAAATTTAAGAACAGGGAAACACAATTAGGCTAGTCATCAGGGATGAGTTATTCTTCTGTAAGTTAAATTTGCTTGTGGACTGCTTAGCGAAAGTTAAAAAAAAAAAGGCAGAGTGAATATTCAGCTAATTGATGCAATCTAAAGGGCCTTATACCATCCTAATAGCATTCTGAGTGATTCCTTTAGATCCTTCTGACTAGATTCAGAGGTAAGTAGAGTTGGCACCCACAACCATTTTGTAAGCAAGAGTTGGCAAAATTTTCCTATAGCTGACCAGGGAATATTTTATCCTTTGCAGATCTACAGGGTCTGACAGTTACTCACTTGACCACTTCGGTGCAGATGTAGTCATAGGCAATATGCAACCAAATGGTTATGGTTCTTTCCTAATACACAAAGAGAGAGGGGGGAAGAAACATCACAGTGAGTCATGTTTGACTCACAGAAACTAGTCAGCAGTTCCTTGGTGTAAAGGAATATACTCAGTAGAGACTAGAGAAAGGGTTTGAATGAGAAGGCTCCTACTGTGGGCAACGGGACAAGTCAGAAAGTATATGTGGTCTTTACTATTCTCTAATTCCACAAAATGCTGTCTTTTTGCCCTGTGCATAAGATAAGTAGCTGACAAGAAAGAATATGGAAGTGTCATAAGTCAGGGGAAGATTCTGGACAGGTATGTAGGGAATGCTTTCACTTCCTCTTTGTAATATGTATAGAATGTTTAGTAATAAAATCACATTTCCTTTTCTACAAACAGCTCACATAGGATTTGAGTCAGATACATTTCCGTTGTAGTTTCCCTGACACAATTGCAGAAAAGTATTTGCCAAATTTTCAGTACTTTTTTCTACCCAGTAAAAGTTGGCAAGGCATAACTGGGCACTGGTTAGTAGAACCCAAGCATAAGATAACACGTAAGAAACTTTTGACAGTAATTCTGCCAGGTTCATAAAACTGAACACAAACTACCTCTGCCATATATAACTAAACAGATATTTTCTCATGGTAGGCAACACTTGTTAACTAACTTTAGTTTCTCATAAGGACAAGTCCTTGGAAGACAGGTTATCTCAGGAGGAGCTGGAACAAGGGAACAGTTCTACCACCTCTACAGTGACATACATTTTTCTCTTTTTTTGTACCTTGGGAGTTTGGAAGGTGAGGGATGAAGCTGAACAGTTAGCAATTTTGGAATTAGTTTATGAGTGTCTTTGTCACAGGTGAGGTTTTGCACAGGAAACAAGGCAGGTCTCATCAAGGAATTCAAGGATAAGAGAAGAAATTAAGGATTTAATTCTTCCCAAATGAGAGTCAGATAATGAAATAAAGATTATCTCAGCTTAAAAGCATCCTTTCCCGTTGAGGAATACATACTGGCAATGGAATTAATTTCATCAGGGGGTTAAAATCAGCAATTTTTAAAAGTTGGAAAGGGTTTCTTTGTGTCTTGTATAAATTAAGGGTGGAATTCAAAAGTAGCACTCAGGGTGGGACATAGTCACTGGTCCTTAATAGAGAGGGTTAGAACAGGATCATGGGTCAATACAGAGATTCAGTCAGGTCAAGTATGGGCTTACTTTCTAGGTCAACATTTTATCTCCTTGGACAAAGTGAATAGAATCGCTTGTAGTGATACATCATTTCATTTTAATTTTTTTAGGCAACTGATACCATCAGTGGAAAACTTTTCCTCTCACGTGTCCCATCCAACTCGAGCAATTATACATCTTGGTTTGTCTGGAACAGTTTCAGTTTACACCTGCTATGCTGCTTTAATTACTAGCAGCAACCCTTTCAGCCCTGAAAGTGTCCCTATTTGCTTAAGGTCTCTTCCATTAAACTATTCCCTCTAGAGAGCCCTGAACAAAATTCTCTAAAACTAAAGTGCAAATGAAACTGTGACTATGGATCTGCTGATAAGCAGTAAAATGCATGCAGAGCTCCTTGAACTTCTGAGAAATTCAATGGCATAACTGGCTTTTATGTTGACTTAAAGATACCTTTTAAAGCTTTACAGTGTACAGACATTTCATCAGAAAGAGACCATGAGAAATTTGCATTTATGTAGGAAAAAGTGGTGTCAGAACCTTTTCTCCAGAAATACAATACCTCCAATCACGACACCTTTTTATAGGTAAATAAAATTCAGCACAGGAGTCCTACAAGTAGAGAGAATGTTTTATGTTTTACTATTTCTGAATTTTCCTCAAAAGAGATTTTCCAGAAAAAGAATCCTCCATAAGTGGGAGATCTGTCTCTCTAAGTCATGTCATATACTGGCACCTACTGGTGAAAATGTGAAAGAGCGGCTTTTACACAAAACCACTGAGTGAGAAAAAGAAACAAAAATCTGGAAATTTAACCAACTACTACAAAAAAAAATGAACAAAACATGACGTGAGAAAATAAAATAAAAACAACATGTGGAAGCAGAGAAACCGCTAACAGCAAAGAAACCACCAGAGAACAACTGCTCAGATTCATATGTGGTGACGGATTCTGTAGACAGGCAGGTAACACACAGGGGTAGATGAAGATTTAGAGGTGATCACATTGCCAGACCTGATAGAATCACAAAACCTCAGTATCTGATGCATCAGGGCACCAATTAACTTGCCAAAATGTTTTCTTGTGTTACCACAAAATCCAATGGAAAAGGAAAAAAAAAACAAATATTTTAATCTATGTAATCATTTATTTAACAAATATTTATTGTTCAATGTCCATACGCTTATCACTGTTCTTGGCCAGAAAGACACAGCGCTGAACTAAAGGTAAAGGCTTGCTCTTGGGAAACATACATCCTATTGAGGGGTGCGGTGATGATGAGTTAGTTAACATGTTAGTAATATCTCAGATGGTATGTAATAGGGAGAAAATAACTAGAATAGAGTTTGGAAAGTACTGCTATTCTATGTAGGGCAGCAGGGGAGGCCATATGATAAAGTTTAAGGTAGTATGATACCCCCAGATAGAAAAATGTGATTCCCTACTTCTTCCATTGGCTACCCAATAAGTATTCACATATTTAGGGGAATTTTTGTCATTTCATGGAACAATGGAAGAAAAGGAGATATCTGCTAGGCATAAGTGATATATCAAACACTTTATATGCCATTAATGTTGTCTCATTTAATTCTCCTCTCATTTAATACTTACCATCATCCTCTGAGGAATTATTGACCGCATTTTATAAATGGAGACACTGAAGGTGAGGGACTATAAAAGAACAAACTAAGGTTACATAATCACTATGCATCAGAGGCAGAATTTGAACCCAAGTCTGTTGGGATCCAAAGACGTGTAGCTGAAAGCCAGTGCTCTATGGAGCTACTAGAAATTGTGAATCAAAGAAATTACGCTGATCTCGAACACTAACTAATGCAAACTCACTTTGAATCTAAATATCTTTTAGGATAACTTCTTTCTAGCATTTATGTGTTTGTTGATTCTCCCCAGGAGACTTTGGAAACCTTTTGAGTCATCTCTGGTGTCTGGTAGAGTGAGCTTTAGCTGGATCCCATTAAGCATTAAGTCCAAAGGCTTTACTAAATGAAATAAGCCCAAAAGCTCAGAATTAAGTTACTAAATACCAAGTCTCTCCTCAGACAACAGGGATGTTTTTCAGTCAACACAGTAGGAAAAGATCCTATGCTAACTATCATTTTAATGGAGTTAAAATTTAGTTTCTGACCTTTGTTCAGCTGAACAACGTTGGGAGACACAAAATAGATAAGGGAAAGTGATAAAGTTGCCATGGGAAACTGGTCACCAGGTCACATGACCATGAGGGGGCTAAATTCTAGGGAACATGAAGGACAGGGCAAACAGAACCAGGCAGGACAACTTCTGTGAGGAAGACCCACCACAAACTGATGTCCCTGCAGACAGGAAGTGTCAGAGACTGATGTACTGAGTCATGAAAAAACCCACAAAAATGATAAAAGCCCATAAAAAAATGGATGCTATCTCTAGTCTCACCCTCTGTGCTTTTGCAGTGCATTTCAATAAATCTGCATTTTCTAATCTCCACCCAACTTTGGTGAGTTCTTTCTGCCTCCAGCCTCACCCTGACACTGCTACAGGAACTAAGAATGTCACTTGTTTCTACCAGATTGTTAATAAAGAGTAAATCAGAAGGACTTAAATAAGATTAGAAACATGATTTGCCAAAAAAAAAAAAAAACCCAAAAAACAAAACAAAACTAAGGATCCACCTGTGAAAAGTATAGGTTCTTTGAAGCAAGTTCTTGATGGGCGCATGGGTGCAATTTGAACACATGGAGCCCCTCCAACTTCTAGGGGCATGAGTTCTATAAAACCTTGGAGCGTTGGATCTTTGGAGTTAGATCTTGTATGTTCTTAAGAAGGTACTCTATTTTTTATACTTTAAGTTTACCTTTTCTCTAAAGTCCAGAATCATAGACACCCTTTGTAAACCACCAAACCAGGAGACAAAATGTTGCATTTGAGTTTGCAGGCATTCTTCAGAGCAGAACAACACACCACCTCCCTACCACCCCCCCCCCCAAAATCACTACTTTCCATCTCAGAGATATTACTTTGGAGAACATGTGCAGCCAAGCGGGTAGTTTACTACACATCTAAGACTGAACAAGTGAAGAAAAACCACAACTGAGGCTTCCAAGTGAAGGTTAGTGGAGTATGTAGAAAGACGTAGAGCAGTGTCTTTGCTATGTCCATTTGCAAAACTTATAACAATTACAGAGAACTTCTGCTTCCTCTGGCATGGAAAAGAAAGAACTGAACAAATGAAAAGGATGATTCTTAAGAGGGGGACAGAGATGAGTATCTACGTCATGGCTGGAGGCCAAGGGGATAGGAAAATGAAGATGGCAGGGCCAATGGGCTAAAAGCACAATCTGATACCAGTTTAAAATTTCCTTTCTGAGGAACACTCTTACACTGCTGGTAGGAATGTAAACTTGTCCAACCAGTATGGCAAGCTGTGTGGAGGACCCTCAAATTAATGAAAGTGGAAATACCATTAGATCCAGCAATTGCTCTCTTGGGGATTTACCCCAAAGAGACCTCAATGTGGCTACAAAGGGACACTTGTGCTCGGAATGTTTACTGCAGCACTATTTATAATTGCAAGGACTTGGAAGCAACCTAAATGCCCCAAAACAGATGACTGGATGAAAAAGATGTGGTATATATACACAATGGACTATTACTCATCAGTTAAAAATGACAAATTGAATGATTTTATGATAGCATGAATGTACTTAGAAGAAATCATATTAGTAGAAACAAGTCAAAAAGAAAAAGACAGAAACCAAATGGTTTCACTAATATATGGGATAAAAGGAAAAAATACACAAAAGCCATGAGGAAAAGTCAAAACAAGCTAACCAACAAACTGCAGCACACAATTTTGGGCAGGGGGGAAAGGGAGGGGAGGGTGGGGAGGGTGGAAGGGTGAATCCCTGGGATTACAAAGATGTGAAATTTATATATAAATAAATTAAAAACAAAATTTCCTTTCTGCATTGTATTTGCTTGATTCTCTCTCCAAGTTTTAAAACAAGACAGCTTTCTGGGAGCTGGGCTTTGAGAAAGAGGCCCTTGTGCATAATTTGCGATGGGATGAATCGGAGAGAGGTGCATACAGCATGAAGAGCTAGTTACTAGGCAGCAGAAGTGAATTAGAGTAAAGTTAATGTGTGTGATCAGCTGAACCGACAAGAGAAAATCAGGACAAACATGTAACACATGCAGTGACACTCATGGTTCCTGGAGCACACTGGGTAAGGAAACTGACTTCCAGTTTCCAAAATAACCATTCCTGGCTGATGAGAGGAAGAGGTATCATTGCCCCTCCTCTCTGATGGTTGGAGAACTCAGATTCATTTAAATGATATCCTAGAAGAGGTGCCTTTGTTCCCCAGGGTAATAAAGGGCCTTGCCAGAAGGCACAAGATGTGAGCACAGATGTGTACAGATGGGAAATGTATTCAGTAGTCTCAGGTATGACACAGCACAAAGTGGAAAGAGAATCTGTATTGAAACAATCTATAAAGCACATTCATGCTTTCCCTAGGCTAATATTTACTTGTTTTACTATTTCAAACACTCATCTTTAAAATGTTAAGTTTTAAGACTTTTGTTTTATAATTATTTGGAATTTTCTCCCTCATAATTCAGGTTCACAACTGCAAAAAAATTTTGAGAATCTTTATTCTACAGGTGGCCCGCTCAAAAACATTCTAAGAGGGGAAGTGACAAGGGCCACCAACATCCTTGAGGTTCACCCCCTGGTCACAACTGCATGCTGAACCTCTCATAGGAAGTCATTCCACAAGACAGCACACAGTCAATGTTTTTGCAGCTCTCAGACATCTAGACAGACAATTTGGGGAATCTGACTTTTGGTGATTGAGATGTTCATGAGGTAAAAGCGAGGGAGAAAAGTTGGGCTAATGTGTATTGTAGAGAATTTCTCAGCTTACGAAACCTAAAAAATCAAAAAGGGATTGTCCCTCATTGAATAAGAAATGAAAAGCAGCAGGGACAACTAACAGCCATATATTAAAACAAACCCTAAGCTGGCAGCTTTTCCCTGTCAGAGTGACACATTCCTTTTCCTTCCTGCTTGACATCTATTAACAAGGAAAATAAAGTCAGGCTGGCCATGGAACTTGAGTATTCATTTTTCATCATCACTGTTCCTTCTCATATTTATGATCGTGTATTTAACTCAATGAGTTGGAGACAGGAAGCTTTCTGACTGATGTAAGAGCTAGTTACCCTGTGCTTTGTTAAAAATGGATAGAGGGTTAATAAAACACCAAGGAATGGAAATAACAGCTAACACTTCTTTTATACTTAGGGCCAGATAAGGCAGGCAATGGAACATTCCCATATTTTAACCAACAATACAGTTCCAACCACTGCACTTACTTGGTGTATTGGAATCACACCCTGGCTTTGCTTATAAACCAGATTTGATCTGTCTCATAAGGATATTTCCAAAGGACATTCACAAGGATATTTCCTGTATTTTGTGGACTTAGGGAGCATCATTCTAAATTTCCAGGCATTTAGCTCTCCCACTAAAAGGATGTTTTGGGATTCTGAGGTAGCATAGTGAACTTCTTGGATTAGCAGTCCCCTTCCATTTGCTTCACCTTTCTTACTTGGGAACTCTGGGGTTCACAGGAACATTTAACATTTAACAGGTGGGAGAGGAGTTAAGAGCAAAGAGGGAAGAAGCAAAATGGACTCTGGTGGAAGTCTATGGGCATGGTAGCAGGTGCACTATGGTGGTGATACTCGATGGGGATGTACTAATATTACTTCACTTATAAGTAAATAATATATATCTGACAAAAGAGTTTTAAGTAAAACTTTACAGTGTTGTATAACCGTGTGTGTGTGTGTGTGTGTGTGTGTGTGTGTGTGTGTGTATGTAACAGGCACCAGATATCAAAAAGTAGCGTAGACATTAAAGCCCAGACCTGGGAGCTAGAATGTTCTGGTACGAATCCTGGTTCTCCCATGTAACATTAAGGCACTCAATGTCCCAGGCCACAGTTTCCTCATCTTCAAATAGGGATAATAATGGCAGTGAGGCCTACATGAGATAATCGGCCAAGTTCACAAGTCAAAGGCCACACTGCTTCAGTATCTCATCCACACAGAGCATAAGGAGGAATCTAGGGCCAAAGACCTTCCCTTCCCCTTACTGGAAAGAAGTAATAAAGGAATCACATGACCCTAGTAAAAGAGTGAAGTCGGAAGTCAAGAAAGCTAGTGTGGGAAGCTCTAAGAAAATGGGACAAATTTTGCTGCTCAAGTTCTACAGCTTTGTGCCGGGAGTTTCAGAATCATATCCCACCAACTGAAGACTAATTGTCTCTGACAGCACTGATGCAGGGGCTGAGGATGCACAGACTTACAATTCTATTTTTATCTTCTAGAAGTTGACATTTGGGCTCTGAGTAGGTATTTTGGAAGCACAAAAGGCCTAGTCAAGGTACCAAAATGTGATGGGATAAAAGTTCAGAGGAAGGAGTCTTGGGCAAAAGCTGAGCAAACAAAAAGAATTCTGGACTTAGACCTAGGCTTGTCCTTAGTCTAGGCCATGCCGAACTTTCTATGGTAAATCGCAGAAACACAGAGAGGGCCAGAGAGTTCCTCTGGACAGGGTCAAAGGCAAAATGTATATGATAGTATCGTGACCAATGATTATACCACTCGGCTGGGGTAGATGCCACAGAGAGGGGAGCAGTGAGAGACCCAGTGACAGGTACATGGGGCACAATCTAGGGAGGTAGCTTTACTGAGACTAAGACTTGATTCAAGTCTGGCATCTTTGCCAATGGGAGTTTCAGATCTTATCACAAAATGTTCCGTAACATAGAGAAATGGACTTCAGAAAATAAGGGGCCCAGCCAGCTTGGCCTGAGGGGGCCACGCATGCCCTGATAGGCACATGCCCACACCTGCCAGCTGGCCTCCGGCTGGCAGCCATACCCATTGTGCACCCACCAAGCACTCTGCCACCAAGCTGGCTGGTAAGAGGGTCCCAGGGGGCTGGCCAGGGAGACCTGGACTGGACTGGCACATGGGCAAGAAAAGACCCACTCAGGGTCAGGGAAAATGGTGAAGGGGGGGAGGTCTTGCCAGTTCACTGTCACTCCACTTAGTCCTCGGGAGGAATAAGAAAAACAAACTTCGCAAACAGCAACATAGAACGCGTGAGGAACCAGATAAGGATCCTGCCAATACAACCGGGCAGGACGCAGGAGAAGGATCACCATAGAACATGATGGACTGGAGAGATAACCATGGTGAAGACCTATCACTGAAGTATACCTACAAACTCGTCAGGAATGGATGAACCAAGACCCCATTTCGGGATACGCCACCCAAGAAAACAAGGAGCCCCTCCCCAATACCGTGGGAGAAGAAGCCCACAGAGTTGGAGACCTGGCTCCACAACAAGTCTGCAAAGGGAGAGAGTGGAGATGATCCACAAAAGGCCACCGGTGGATGCCTACCTTTCTGAGAAACCTCATTACAGAAAATGACTCAGAGCAAGGCCCCCCAAGCCAGAAGGCAGAGCTATGGGGTGAAGAGGCAAAGGATATACTGGAAGAATAGACTGGAACAGGCAGCCAGCAATGAGAAGACGTTGTTAAACCTCAAATGAGCATGGACAGGCTGCCCAATGCAAAGCTAAGATCACAATCCTTCATGCACAGAATGCTGTGTGCCAGAAACACAGTCCCTCACCTGTCAAATAGACACAACCACAGAAAAGGAAAAGAGACCTATGGGCTGAACATAACTCATCAAACAACGAGAGAGGAGTCTGAGTGAATGGACGGACCATAGGGGTTGAGGGGAGGGAGGAAGGCATCCCAGCAATCATTTATCTATGTAAGAAATTTTTAAAAATGAATAATAAAAAAAATCTGTTTAAGAAAATAAGGGGCTACCACAAACTCCCAGGTAGCCGAGTAGATGGCTGTTCCCTAGTTCGATTCCCCATCAGTATATAAGGGATATCAAACTACATAACTAAACGTACAAAGTTATATGAACCACATAGCATCTTAACAATATCAGGCTATCTTTGATCCTCCAAGTCAAATGGTCATGTTTCCACAGTTCAAAATATCTACAGAGCATATACTCTTCTGAAGTCTACATATATATCCCAATGGGTATGGTCCTACTTTTTGATAAACAGTCAAGGTTCCAGATATTGGTTATATGAGTAAATAAGTTACTTTTCTTCCATATGCACTAAAAATCACCTCCTGAAATACTGCACAGTGCAATCTTTTTCAATGTCTATAGTGCTAGCAACAGTGGTTTTACCTATCAAAACATAAAATGGTCACCAAAACGTTTCAGCAAATATGAAGCTGGAACAAGGTCTTCAGGGCAAAAAAGAAACAACAAATAAAAGTATACTGTGGCCAACTTCAAACTAGCACCTTACAAACAAATACACCTATATCCAAAGCCTTTTTATTTAGTGGAAATGTCTTCTATCCACCCCTTACTGTCCTATGACCCATACCAGACCCTTCAGAGGATCATTGTGGCTTGTGGTGGGAATGGAGATGGAGAACAAGGGTGAGTTTAAAAGTTTTCAGCCCAGGTCTGTCACCTTTTACACACTAAAGAGAGCAAAGGGATAGGGATAGATGCATGTATAAGGAATGGGAAGAGAATGTGACATTTCTTCCTTTCCTTACATTTTCCCCACATAAAAGTATGACTATACTTGTCTGTATGTCTTTGCTTGTGACATTTTTAAGGACTTTCTCAGAACTCTTTTTTTTTTAACTTTAGTAAGTTTATTTGAAGACTCATTTCCCTAGTTAAGAGTCCTTGACTTTTTTAATTGATTATATAGTATTGTCTTATTGATTATACATGTATTATTTTTCTTATATCTTTATACACCCCATACTTGTCCCACTACAATAACACCCATGAATTGTCACCACATCTCCTTGTGTTCTTCCCTCCCCTGTTTTGCTGAGATTTTTCACTAAATACAGGCAACTATTTCATTATGGGTCAAATTCCTTGTTTACGGTGACCCCCATGATTCAAATAAAATGCTGTTTTGCCTGGAGCTGCTCACATGTTACTCTTTGCCAGATACCAAGGGGGAAAAAGGCAGAGATGGCCTTTAGTCACCATCACCAAGCCGCTTCCCTAGAGCTAACGCTGCCAGGAAAAGTCTGGTTTGGAACACTGAAAGGCTCCGCAACTCTTCCTCTCCACTCCTGAAAGTATCAACACCTTGATAGTTCCCTTCCCAAGATGGTGGGCAACCAGTGTTCAGGATATTAGCAGATAGTTAAGAGTGATTCATTTCCCCTATTCCAAATGCTTTCTAGCAGGTCTTGTACTGTAGAAGCTAGAAAGCTAAAAAGAAACCCCCCCATTTCCCAGACTCCCTCACAACTAAAGTTCCAGAAGAGATTCAGAGGTTACAGTCAAATGCATGAACAGGAAGACAGATATGAGGAGGTAAGCCTTATGAGAGAGATCAGTGACTCTTGAAAGCAACAGGATGGCACGTGGTTCCCTGGATAACAAATGGTGAAGGCCCTCTCTATTACCTAGCATCACACATGCTGAATACTATTAGGCAGGAGGAGTAAAATTTCTGCTAGCAATGCCCTGTGATATAGCTGGCAACTTCCTGGGTCATGTAACATTAAAACCACATTCCCTGGCCCTTTCAGAGATTCTGTCAACTACCTGTATAAGTTACTCATTTCCATGACAATTTCCATGACCATGCTGTAAAACAATTCCAAAATTTCAGTGACATACAAGCATTTATTTAGCTCTAGACTCTGCAGTGTTCAGATGGGCTGGTATGTTAATCTATTTGTGGGCAGCTGCAGTTCAGCTTGCCCATATGTCTGGGGGTCAACTCTTTATGAGGCAGTCTGTGCCAGCTTCAACTGAAACAACTGTAATGATCTGGCACCATGCCATACGTCTCTCATCTCCCTTGGTATGTTCTTTGCTTCTGACAAAGAGGCAAAAACAGATGCGTCAAGGTGCAAATGTTCTTACAAGTCTCTAAAATGCATCTACTAACATCTCATTGCTCAAAGCCAGTCACATGGTCAACCTCAAATTCATGGGACATAGAAATATTCTCTTTAGTGAGAAAAATTACAAAGTCACATGTCCAGAAGGCCTGAGTAGGACTGGGAAGAACTGGGACAAGAAACACCATAACCATCTAATACCTTTGGATAAACCCTTCTGATTAAATTAGGCAGAGGGGATAGATGTTTTCAAGAAGCCTGACTGACACAGCCACGCTGCCTGATAATCAAAGGTTAAAACTCACAGATGTGGCAGCACTCCACCAGAAAACGTTGGAGAAATGGATTTTTCTTCAACAAATACAATGATTAAGATTTTGAGGACCGACCTAATCATCTTTGCTCGGCTCCTGCCCTCTCTTTTCAAAGTTTCCTTTTATAACACTTCAGAAACCTTTTTTCAGGACACAGCTACAATTGCAAACAATGAAGAAAAATATAAACAGCTTGGGCTACATCAAACTAAAATGTTTCTGTGCAGCAAAAGAGACAATAACCAAAACAAAAAGAAACCCAACCGAATGGGAAAAATAATTGCCCTCCATACAAGTGATAAGAGTCTGACAACAAAGATCCACAAGGTACTCACACAACTTAACAAAAACAAAGCAAAATGCCCAGTGAAAAAATGGGGTGAAGAGCTAAAAAGATACTTCTCCAAAGAAGAAATACAAATGTTCAATAGACATGAAAAAATGCTCAACATCACCAATAATCAGGAAAATGCAAATCAAAACCACAATGAGACACCATCTCAGACCAGTAAGAACAGTCCACATTTAAAGCAAAACAAAACAAAAAAACAAAAAAAATGGGCTACAACAAATGCTGGAATGGATGTAGAGAGAAAGGTACACCTTTACGCTGCTGGTGGGAATGCATACTGGTTCACCCTCTATGGAAGTGTGGAGGACCCTTCAACTACTGAAAATGGAACTACCATTTGACCCAGCAATCCCACTTCTGGGAATCTACCCAAATTCTTCAAAAACACTCATTCAAAAAGGACACCCGTACTCGGATGTTTATCACAGCACTACTTACAATAGCCAGGATATGGAAACAACCCAAATGCCCCAAAGCAGATGAATGAGTCAGAAAGTTGTAGTATATGTACACAATGGAATATTATTCATCAATCAAAAAAGACAAATTTATGTCATTCTAAGCAACATGGATGGAGCTAGAAGGAATGCTGTTAGCAGAAATAAACTGGGAAGAAAAAGAGAAATATGGGATGGTCTCACTTATGTGAGGGATACAAGGAAAACCAACAAATAAATGGACAAGAAACATTTAAAACTATGAACAAAACTGAAGCATAGAGCAAGAGAGGGGGAGAAGGTAAAATTAGCGGAGGGATGGGGACAAGAGATTAAGATGGTTCATGGCTGATAATGTGGTAGGAGAACCTCAGGGTAGAAAATGATGTAATATATATATATATATATATAAAATAAATTTCCTTTTATCACCCTGTTATCTGTATCATTCTCCTTAGAATCCGAAGAAGCAGAATGAGAGATACATGCTAATACATGCATTGACAATTTCTGGAAAAATCAGTAACTGTTACGTTGCCTCTGAAGCGGGAATCAAGGGTATAGGGTTGAAAGTGGCCCTAATTTTTACTGTGGGCTTTTAATGGTTAAATTTGTTTTACGATACTATGGAATTATTATTTTGATGAGAAATTAAATGAAAGATATGACAAGTATGGCAAGATATACAATAGTAAAATGAACTCCACATGCTGCCATTGGTTTTATTGCTTACTGTCCTTAGAAACTATATGGTTAACTATATATAAGCAGTTGCAGAAATTTAATACTGAGAGTAGTTGACATTCAAAAAATTACCATGAATCCACACTGCAACTATAAACAACTAAATAAGTAAATGGTGAAGAGACAAATTCCAAGTGCAGAATATATGTAACAATTATTTATGAAGTATCCTACCCTCGAAAATAGGGGAGTATAACTCTCCATCCTTTAAGTATAGGCTGCACACAGTAAATTCCTTCTAAAGAGGACAGTACAGGAAGAGGGAAAAGAGACTGTAGTAAAGAACCTGATAGGTACTACCTCAGTCAATGATCAAGGTCAACCTCAACAGTGGTAAATCACATTGACTGTACCCGAGAGGACATGGTGAGAATGGTACTTTACCTCTGTGGTCTTCATTCCCAAGATAGAAGGTTGAACTAATCATGAGACAGACAAATCCTAACTGAGGGACATCCTACTCCTAAAAATTGTCAAGATCATTACAAGAAGTCTGAGACATTGCCATGCTCAAAGCAAGGCTACGGAGTTATAATGACTAAAACATGGGAAGCTGGAAAAGAAAAAGCTCACTAGGTGAAAATTAAGGAAATCTGAATCAAATACAAACTTCAGTTAATGAGAATGTACCATGTTGGTTCATGAACTGTAACAAATGCATCATGCTGATGTAAGATGTTCATAAGAGGGAGCATTGGGTGTAGGTGTATGAGAACTCTCTGTACCATCTTCACAATTTCACTATAAATCAAAACTGTTCCAAAAAATAAGGTTTATTTACAATGTGTTACTAATTCGGGAAATATATTAGCCAACAAATCCATCTATCAGTTGGTATTGGGGGAGGGATGCGCAAAATGACACTACCTTAGCACCTAATTAAGAACCTAATAAACTAGAGCCAAGTGTTTTCTGTAGCTCAGAAAAGAGACACTGAAATATAGACAGCCCCGACAATGAACCCATCTGAAAGAGGCTGTGGGATGAATCAACAACTATTCCTGATCTACATAGTAATAGTTGTGAACACAGATCTTGCAAGGAATTGTCTCTGGTCTAGTAGGCAAAGGAGCAAAGTCATCTTCACAGGCTCCATATTTTATGGAGGAATCCATTGCCTGAAGGTAAAGTCGAGTCTTTTCTAGTTAACATGATTTAATAAAGGGGACTAGCCTTTGCATCTGAGCTGGGCATTATAAGCAGGAATAAAAAGAATAAACCCTGCATCGCCTTCTGGCTATAGCATTATCTTTAGGTCAGGATAGCCTGGAATTAGTAGTCCCTCCTATCAGAAATAACTATATTATTAATGTCAATGACTCACTGTTTCTACCTGTAGAACCTAAAAATCATACTTGTGTGTATTGGAATAGCTCTCAAAGTAAATCTGTAGACTGCTTCCCAGGTGCAAATCCTCATTTTGATTATCTAATAAATGCTTTGTCTAGCTATCATTGAGACTTTATTTTCAGTTAATATAAGTCACTTCATAGCTTCATTATTCATTGTAATTAATCTTTTAATGTATGGTGCAGTCAGGAAAATGCTGTTTCCTTTGATTTTAAGATGAACCTGTCTCTGAAAACAAATGCTTTTTCTTTGCTTTGTTTTAGGTTTTTGTTTGTTTATTTTTTCTGGAGAAGTAGGATGCACTCTGCTTACTACAACTCATCACAGTGGAAACATTCGGAAGGAGAAGTGCTAGCTGCTATCATAGGAATCACTATAGAGTTATTTGATGGACAATGCTCAGTGAGGGAAGTCTGGTGAAGAAGGAAAGCTGATGCATCCAAAGCTAAGAATAACTCTTCTAAGAAGGGGGCAGAACTTTCTAAAGGAGGAACAGAGACCTGTCTGCAAAGCATTGGAGAGAAAGGTCTGAGATAAAAACAGGAACTGGGATGTACTTGTGCTCTCCCTCACCCCTACCTGAGTTATAGATGACAATGAAGTGCTTTTCTTATGGACTATGCTTTAGATAATACTGGGTGTTCACATTAAAATTATTCCTTCATTTGTTGTAGTTTTCCTTCTTTACTTAGAGCAAGGTCTATAGATTCCCCAAGAATATATGGGTAGAATTTTAAAAGTTCCTGAATTTAAGGGAAAAAATGACATTCTTATGTTTACTAATCTCTAACTTGAAATGTAGTACTTCATTTCAATGTGACTACAGGCAAGAAACATTACCAGGGTGGAGGTGCATGGAGCAGAGACATGTTAAGAAGCTGCATTTGCTTCTTCACCTTGGACTTGCACCAGGGACCTGGGGGAAATAGAAGTGGACACTTGAAACAGAGACGTGGGTAAGAGATCTGTGGGGAGGCTGACAATCGCAGCCTTTATCTTGACTTATATTTTGATTTTGCTCTTTTCCTCCCAGACTTGCCTGACCCCTTCTGCCCCTTTTCTATTGGTCCCCAACAGAAGGTACCTTAGACTTGTGACAAGTTTTTAGGCCTCAGTGTCCCTGCTTTGGGCCAATCCCATTTGGCTGGGCATTTATCCCTTATAACTGGATCTTTCATGGGAAAACTATTCTAACTAAATTCTTTCTCCTTTATTGCACACTGATTGTATTAGTGTTCTTCTCAAGGTCTTATGCAATAAGAATAGCTTTGTCTTTATGCAGCGATGGCAGAACCCATTTAGAGTATGCAATTTTAGGGGATCTGGAATGTTCCTTAGTCTTCCCACTAACAAAGCCACAGTAGTATTAGCATCTGGAACTTTATTTTCAATAGAAATCAAGAATATTTTTCATGTCAGATGTCGAATTATCTCAGGTATAATGACATATCCTTTATGATCACTGCTATTTTTTAAAAATTGGTGTTCACTAGATCTTGTTATTGGTAAGTTAATAAAGGAGTGTGTATATCAATATATCATGGCATTTTTAATACACTGGTAATTCTATTTCAATATAATTTGTTTGTATTCTATAATCCAGTGTGTCTAATTTCATGTGTTGAAGCCACCACTCTGATAAGGATGCCATAGGCATCCATGGCACAAAAATGTTTGAAAGG
This sequence comes from Uropsilus gracilis, assembly GCA_004024945.1. NCBI lineage: Eukaryota > Metazoa > Chordata > Mammalia > Eulipotyphla > Talpidae > Uropsilus > Uropsilus gracilis. The sequence goes on along the minus strand of PVHY01006434.1, from coordinate 47,387 downwards.
TTATAACCCCTGTCCCTAATGTTAAATCTGGTACCATCTCACAGCTCTGTGTGGTAGCATCATCAAAGAAAGGATTAGATCTGAAACTATAAAAATAATTACGTTATAGCCTCACTCATCCTTCACTGCCATTACATTGCCCAGTGTGTGAATATGTGTACATGCCAGTATGCACACACTTTTAGATACCAGGGTTGTAGGCCTAGATTGAGACCCAAAGTACAATGACAGTTCCAGCAGAGAACATTTAGGAGCCTCAGGACATACAGGAGCCATGGGCCTCTGAGGTTTCTTGCTACATATTCTACATATGTTGTTCTTTTCTACATATTCTAGAGGATGTGACCCTAGGAGTCATCAGCAAAACTGGATCCAGTGCCCCTGCCATTCTAATTCATCACAGCATCCTTGAGAATACAAAGGGGGAAAAGTGTCACATGACAATGGATGCTGATGCTGAGGGTCATGAGTCCAGAGTGAGGCTGGAGTAGCTTTCACGAGGCCATGCTTTGTTAGCATAACATCCCTACTGGTGGTAGCTTCATTTTTTTTAGGAATTAGTGATGGCACTAATATATACAAAAGAATCTACATTACCGTCAAAAACAGTTTAAAGAATAAGTGAGCCTCAATAAACACCCCCAGCCTCCCTCCTCTGTCATCCAATTCAAGACCTAAAACATTCCTAATATACAGTGGATCCACTGTATGTTCCTAACTTACCCCATCCCTGTCTTGCCATCAACGGAAATTATTAGCCCAAATCATAAATCTGGATTTATAGTTTATCATGTACAGGTTCTCCTTGATTTTTGATGGGGTTATGTTCCCATACACCCACCATAAGTTGAAAATACTATTAAATCAAAACTGCATTTAATATACCTAACCTACCAAACAACACAGTTTACCCTAGCTGACCTTAAATGTGCCCAGACCACTTCCATTAGCCTTCAGCTGGGTCAAATCATCGAACACAAAGCCTATTTTATAATGAAGTAAGGGGATAGCCCAGGCAATTTGTTGAATACTGTACAGAAGGTTAAAAAAAAAAACAGCCTGGAAAGTGCTGATAATTAATCTTGGTGACCACGTGGCTCCATGAGAGCTGCAAGCTGCTTCTACCACCCGGCACCAGCACACAACTGAGTCTCTAACTGCATATCGCTAGCCCAGGAAACAATCAAAAATTGAAATTCAAAATACAGTGTCTACTGAATGTCTATCACTATCACACCATGGTAAAATAAGAAAACATCTAAGTCAAACCATCAAGAATCAGGGATCTGCTTATATGAGTCCTTAGAATTTACTGTCTAGTGTTGCTTGAATTTTACAAAAATGATGAAGTGTAGAAAGTCTTTGGTGACTCAGTTTTTTCATTCAATATTTTGTTTCTAACATCCATCTAATATACATTCTTGCATATAACTGATTGACTTTTATTGTGAAATGTCACTTTTTTAATGTATCTATTTTCACATCAGTGAACAATTAGGTTATCTCAGCATTTTTGTATTAGAACCATGTTGCTAAGGACACTTCTATGGCGAGCTTCTGGTTCCTCTGCAGAAGCATTTCTCTAGAAATACCTAGAAATGGAACTGCTGGGTCATGAGGTATGGTAATATTCAACTTTACAAGATAGTGCCAAGTTTTCTTCACCAAAATGGTTTTATCAAATTTGCACTACTATCAGTAAGGTGCATGTATACCCACTGAACCCTATCTGTATTAAAACTTGACACTATCAGGTCACATCACATATTGGTCTCTGTCCACCAAAGGAAGTACACTGTCTCACTGTAGAAGAAACATGGGAGTACCAGAATGTGTAGCTTAATTTGAGGTTCTGAGTTCTCCCTGGAATGCAACGCCTGAACAAGAATTCATGTGCAAGTAGTTCATTTTTGGGAAGGATTCCAGAGAATTAGAAGTAGGGAGGAAGGGAACAGGAAGAGAGAAAAATCAACATGAGTGAACTTTTGAGTTGGTTCCAATTATAGGCAGCTGAGGTTAATCCTCTCTTGATCCTCTGAGAACCTTTTAGAAGCAAACAATAGTAAAATGCAGTCTAGAATTAGCTGACCAAGGATGGAGAAGAAAACACATATCCTGGGTTCCCATCCAGCATTAATCAAGGATTAAATCTTAGGCCTTTAACTCCCTCACCTTCTGCAAATAAATGCCTGTGGATGTGATGGGTTTCTAAGAGGCCACTGTGTTGAAACAACGAAGAATTCCTGCGGTAGAAAGTGAAATATTCACTGTAAGGCTAAAGAAAAGCGCTGTCTCATTAAACCCACATGGGGCTGGTGCCTGGATCAATGACTTAACTAAAAGATCAACTGAAAAAATGTGCACTGAGATACAAGATGTGTCCAATACACAGAGCTAGTAACTGGCAGAGATGGAACTCAAACATGTATGTGTCACAGTTCAAACATTAGGTACCTAACACACAGGATATCAAGGTTGTCCACTGCCTACCCAAGAGCCATCCCTCATATGTTCCTCTATTAAGAGAGTACCAACGTATTCGGATAGCCGGCAAAGATTTCTAAAATAAAGCTGGCATGGTAGCTGCATGGTGACATCACAGGCCAAAGTTGTTCTACCAACTTTGATGTCGGCTCACATTCAGAAGATCACACCATAGACTAAGGTGGCTCTAGCCATCATGCCTGCATTTCAGGCTAGCAGCTAGCAGAAGCAGGAGGGATAAAAGGTCCATCCTCTCACCCAAGCCAAATCTCTTTAAGCAGGCTCCCTAAAAGCCCCACACAACACAGCAATTATATTTACTAGCAAAACTCAGGTACAGGGTCAAGACAAGCAGGGCAACAGAGACAGTTTGCTGTCAACATCAGCACCAGGGATAGAACTGGATTCTATCAGGAAGGGAGGTGAAAAAGGATATTGAGTGGCAACTGGAAGTCATGACTAACCATAGGAGCTGTCTGATATGGGGAGAGTTTTTAATCTCAGTCTATTTGTAAAATGGAGATAAAAGTACTGGCAAACAAAGCTGAGGACTTTGTGAACTGGGAACTAAATGAAATAATGTAAATAAAATCACACAGTGCCTGGTGTGCAGCAAAATGATTAAAAAAAGAAACGCTAGCTGGTATTAAGTCACTTTGGTGAATCATCATCATCAGGCCTGGGCCTGATCAGCACAACTTCAGATAACTGATCTTATCAGCGTCCCTGCATTTATCAATCTTGAAATTTCTGGATGCTGACTCACACGCACAAATACTCTTAAGTGTTTAAAGCCAGAGTGGCAGCTTAGCAATTTTAGGTAAGAAAGAGAACTCTCAGCCAGACAGCTGACCAGGTGATCCTCTTCCTGAAGGCAACGAACACAGGGAATCATAGGGTTGATTGTTGAGTGTGAAATGAGGACAATTCATTATACCATTCCCATGTTTAATGGCACTGGCTCTTGGCCACCTACTACATCCATCGCCAAGACAGGGCTTGCAAAGCTGGTGGATTACATGAAGGGGCTGGAAATATGACAGGTCCAGGTCTTTCTTCCCCTGGACAGTGCTGGAAGGTGCATTACCAGTTGCTGGCAGAACTCACCAGGAAGATGGAAACTGGGCCAAAGTCAGAGGGTGAACTCAAAACCACTTATGGCATCAGCAAATTTATTCTAAAGAGAGGCCTCTGTATACCTGGCATCATTTTGGAAGTCCCAGTAGGAGAAACACCTTAGCAGGATCCATTCTTTGAAAAACAACCCTGGAGTAAACAGGGCGGCGAGAAAGTTGCTTTCATCTTTATCAAAAAGAATGCACTGGATTGCAAATGGAATTCATTTTTAAGTTGAAAATGTATTTTACTAGCTCCATGTAGACATACAGAGCATGAATAAAATTTAAAAAATGCTTTAAGTCGAACAAATAGAAAAGTAAAGCAACACATGTATACATACACACATACAGTGCGTGCATCAATTGCAACTTCATGTACAAAGATAGCTTTCTATCCTCTGTGCTGGCATAATATATCTTCTGTTAACACAGATCTTCTCTAAACAGGCTACAACAAAGAGAAAAAAGTGATGTGGCATAAAGGAAAGGAGTATTAAGGTTGGGCATCAAAGTGGCTTTGGATTCTTGTCTTCAGCACTTAAAGTAATATGATCTGAACAAGCTGTTTAATGTCTGTGAATTCCTTTTCCTCTGTGATAGATGACAGAAAAAAAAATGGCTCCTACTCCTCACTCCCCCCTGCATCCACACCCTTCAGCATGTGGTTTTTAGGGCTCTCCCACCCTGACAGTGGGCATGACTGTGACTAACTTTGACCAACAGAATAAGGTGGGAGTGACGATGGGATGGTCTGCATTTAGACCTGAAGAGTATTTCCATTTGTGCTCTCGTGTACCACAGCGACAGCCTGGAGAGGGTTGCTGGGTAGTCTGCCCAAGGATCAGGAGCACATGGGACAACCCAGGCATACCAGTTACCCTACTGAATGTTGGCCTATATGTGTCAATATCCAGGTGACCCCAAGATATGAAAGCAATCCCAACCAAGGTCAGTAAAGCAATCTACCCTACCCCCCCGCCTGACCCTGGACACATGAACAATAAATGCTTATTTTCATGTCACTGAGAGCTATGGTTCATGATATATAGCAGTACGATGGTAATAGATAACTGACACAGACATATCTGGTACATTATAGGTTTAGGTTTAAATATATATAATATGTAAGGTTTATAATATATATAATGTTTATATAAATACATAAGGTTTATATATATATATATATATATATATATAGCTTATACTATATATAAAAGGTTTAAATGAAATACTACGGGTATAATTACCTACACACCACAGTTCACCAAAAAATATATAGCTATTATTAGTTTCTATAAATTTCCATTTTCTAAACTATCATCACAGTCTTGAGATTATATCCAAGTCATGACATTACTGTGTTGGGGTTTCTTAAAGCATTTAATCTCTCATATTTACAGTCTCTTGTTTTACACCCACAAGTTAAGTAATAATATCCACAGAGTATGAGTTGTACTGATTGACCTCCCAAAGAAGATGCAGACTGTTTGCCCAGTTTCATTTTTTTTTTGGGGGGGGGCAGGGGAGTGATTGTTTTCTCACATAGAAATAAAAATATGATTAAATTAGATGTAATTTAAAATTAATGTGCTCTAAGAAATTTGCAATGCCCCTTGAGATTTTACAATCTCTATAATAATCATTCCAAAAATATCTCATATGGGAACCAAGGAACTATTCTTGTAAAATCATTTTTGAGCTGGTATAAAGCTCAAGCAGCAATTCAGCTGTGACTGGAGAAGAAACATGAATACAAAATGGCTGATGCAGAGTCTCCATATTCATTCACCTCTATTTGCATGAGAGGTTAAAAAACATCAACTCACTGTGTATAGATACCACATCTTCTTGAGCCAGTCTACTATTACTTGATCAAAAGAGATAAACTCATGCCATGTGCAGCAACATGGAAGGATCTGGAAGGGATTACACTAAGCAAAATAGACCAGAAGGAGAAAGATAAACACTGGATGGTGTCACTTCTAAGTGGAATACCGAAACCAAATAAAGGGTCAGGCAAACTTTAAAACCAACTTCTGAAAGCTGGCCACAGATCTGAGGTATGGGGGGAGGGGGATGAAACAGGGTGAGCATAGTGGAGGATGATGGAGGACTATGGGTATTTTGATGGTGGGATTGCTACGGTGAGCACACCTGAGGGACAAATCCTAAGCTGTCAAAATATTAACAAGGATGCAAAAACAATGATACTTCATTAAAAAATATTTTTTTTAAAAAAAAAGAGAGACAGTGCAGTGTTTTTTCCCATTGCCTTATTCTTTGCTCTGTGAGCAGAAAGAGCAATTAAGCTTGGCAAATGAAAAAAAGTAATACCATCAGTGACGAGGATAGCAAATACCAGAGATTAACTTTGTACATAATAACGTTTATAGTGAACGAGACTGATCCAATACCATAAAGTCTTAAAATGTCAGAGGATGTGGCTCACAAACTAGCATCCATGAACTGAAGCAACAGCAATATCACCAGGGAAATTCTTAAAATGCAAATTTGGAGCCTTTCCCCACACATGTGGAATCAGGAGTTCTGAGGCCAGGCCCCAGCAATCTGTTTTAAATACGCTCTGTGGGTGATTCTCATGCCTGTGAGAGCTGCAGAATCACTGATAGAGGGAGAATCGTGCAAACTGACATGTTTGTGGACCAGCAGCAGCGTTAGCATCACAAGAGTTTGTTAGCTGTACAGGATCTCAGGCCCCATCTGGGCTTACTGAATTGGAATCTGAATTACAAAAATGTCTCCCGGTGGCATGCTGGTCAAGTTTGTAAAGTTCTGTACTTGTCCCGCATGTTAAGGCCGATTTGTACCCCTCTCCCAATCCATATGTTGAAGTACTAATCCCTAGTATCGCAGAAATTAACTATGTTGGAGATCAGGGCCTCAAAACGGTAGTCAAGCAAAATGAGAGAAATAACCCTAACAAAACCCAACCAGTGTCCTTTTAAGAAGAGGGGGTGAGGACATGGACAGAAGAAAGATCACGTGAGGTCACAGGGCAGCCATGGACAAAGCAAGAAGAGCATCCTCAGGACAAACCTCTCCTGCCCATATCTGAACTTCAGATATGAACTTTTTTGACTGATGAAAATTCTAAAACCTGGAATTGTTAAATTTGTGAAATTGTTATATTTCAATCTCTAGGTACTTGCTTAGCTGATCTCCCATCTTCATATCCTAAGACTTGTCTCCTTTTGTAAATATTTCAGGATTCCTACTGGGAAGGAGTGTCAAGAATTGAAGGGAGCAGTAATACACACTCTTTTTCTTATGCCTCAACTTTAATATTTTTTTTATGCTAGGGATTGTCTTGAACATTTCAGATAGCAATCTTCCACAGAAGAGAGAGAAGACTCCCCCCACAAAAAAAATAAGAAACAAGTTTAAATTATCAGACACCAAGACCTCTCCTTATAGTTTCCTTGTTCCTGTTAGAAGTCTGGAGGGCAAGCGAAGGTTCAAATTAAAGACTCTTATTCTGTAAAGGAGATATCAGAGCATAGGTTCCAAAGCACTGGTTTTTCTTGTGTGCTCTTTCCCCTTGTCCTGGTGAAGTTGTGAAGCTTCCCAACTCAGTCTTCTCACAGGACAAGTATTTATCAAATGTTTACCCTAGTCCAGGAACTTAAGGATCTGACCCATACTTAATATTATGGAAATCATTTACATATATTTATATGTTTTTATCCGAAGCATCTAAAAGTTAACATATTCCACAATAGTGATTATTCAGCACCCTTAAAACCTTAGGAGGAAATTCTGTTTTTGAATGTGCTTTTGCCACATTAGTATTTAATTTTCAACTTGACCCAGTCATTAATAGTCACAAATTAAGAGCATTTTCATGACCATCTCGCAGATTTACCAATTAGCTCTGAAAAGTCACTGCCAAGCCACCTTAACCTGACTGCCTTCCCAGGGCGAAAACTGAAAGAAAGCTGAGAAGCCTAATACTTTCCCAGCCTTCCTTTGCTAATAAGGACAGCTGTGTGGCCCAGCTCTGGCCAATCAAATTCAAGAGAGATTCTGTTAAGGATCTGTAGGGAAAGATATTTCATCTCTGATAAGAGAAAGGTGCATGAAGGAAAATACTCTGCCCCTTTCCACCTTTCCCTTGTTTTCTGACTCTTACATGGGATAAGGATGCAATGTCTGCAGCTAGTGCAGCCATTTTGAAACCATGAGGTAAAGTACTGATCCAGACTCCTGACATTGCTGGACCACTAAAGCAACCCCAGTGATGACCTGCTGTCAGGCTTCAGGATTTGTTAAAGCCACTTTTAGTTAGCTTTCTCGCTACTTGCACCTTCACCACCACCATCACCCTCCCCCCCAAAAAAATTAGAATTTTCCATATATGTCACACTCTCATTTATTTAGGACAGTGTAATCTGAGGATCCACACTTTGAGAGTCACTGAATGAGGATTATCTTCTGGTGAAGAAAAATCTCAGGTGATATTCAAGGAATGGTAAACCCAATCTGGACTGTCAAATTCTATCCTTTCTTTTTCTTCCTCTTCCTCTCCTTATTTTTTCTTCCTTTCTTTGTCTCCCAACAGACCCACCTTAGTAGGATCCAGCAATACAAAAATGAATTAAGACATTCTCCCCACCTGCCAAGAAAGTTTACTATTTTGAGGTAGAAGTATATAGACTGGTGCGTATGCCTAAGTCACAAGATGGTAAGCTCTGAGGTAGAGAGGTCCTAGCAGAAAGGTAAGAAACTTGAACCTGACCCGTGGTGTGTGTGGGGGGAGGGGGGACTCCCTGGGCAGAGCTCTGGAAAAGAGAATTATTGGAGCTTCTGCTCAACTTTCAAAAGTTATCCCCATGATCTCACACAAAACATCTAAGGTTTATTAATTTTCTTCCTGGAAAGGGGGGGTTGTTTTCTATAATCACAGACCATAAACCAAATAGCAAGTCAGGAAAGAGCAACGTATGATAGGAGATTCAATCCCCTGCCAGAAATCTCTCCCCACCCATTTTCTCTCCCACAAAGCAGGCTAAAGACATGGTTTGGGGGAGGAGGGAGGAACTTTCCTTCCTCATCAGTAGGGATGCTTGTCAGGAGCAGAATTCTGTGCTGAGTGAAAAGCACCTGTTAGCAATGTAGCAAATCAAATACTAATGACAAAGCAATCGGTCCTCAATGAGCTTCAAATGCACACGTTCCAGGAGGGTCTCTCCGCCACTACTTTTAAGCAAAATACAACAGCAATAATTACTACTTACTTAATAGTCACAGAAACACTTAGCGTTTAATGGTAGAGCAGGGGAGCAGCACACTCAGCAGTGATTTCTAAAAGCCTAGAGTGGAAGCAACCCCCACCCCCCACCGGTAGAGGAAAACTAACAGGTAGCTTTGCAATGTTAAATCCTTGGAAGAAACAGAATAGGTCCTCTCATTGATTTCCTTGCCAGGGAAATAATAGGTTTTGAAACAGCTCTGAAAACAGAGAAAATAAGACCAGCAGCAGTCTCCTAAAATGTTCCTGGAATACAACACATTAAAAACAAAATATTCAAGAGAGTCCTTCAAAGAACTGTTTTCACATTCTGGCAGCATTCACCTTAACTGTGCCTCCGAATATTTTGATTGGGTCAATGAAGAGAGATTTGCAGCTACCGCAATTACCTTACTGCCCCGGGCACGTCCTGGGCTGGCTGGGGGCTGGTTCCGGGAGCTCAACTCCGGCCACTGCAACGCATCTGCCACCTGGACAAGAATAAGGAAACCCCCGTGAAGAACGAGTCCATGTCGGCCCCCTAATTCGTTCATTGCACCCCCCCACCCTGCTCCCCGCACGCCCCGCCAACCTCACGCACCTCAAAGACTCACCCAGGGAGAAGTGGGGGCGGAGGGAAACACAAGAAACAAGCCCAACATTCCTAGCCCCTCCACCGCCGCCTCCAGACCTCTGAAGGTACCCGGGAAATTAAGGATATGGCCACAGAGTTTGGCGTGATTTGGGGTCTGAGCGTTGATTTGATCGTCTGTTGCGTTTTTAAAATCTAACTTTCTGTCTCCAACCGAGAGCCCCAGCGGGAAGAAGCAAAGCCTAACAGACCGGGTGCCCCCCGGCCCCCGAGTCACCCAAGCGGGAGGCAGCCAGAGGAGCAACTTACCTGCCCTCGCCTAGACGGAGACGCGGCCCCGTCCTGCCTCCAGGGGTAGCGGCAGATTCAGGGGGGACGGAGCTGCAGCTGCAGAGGAAACCAGACCCCAAGCTGGAGGCCAGTCCCGCTCTTAACCCGAGGGAGCCGAGTGACTCACGCGCTTGGCTCCCGCCCCTCGCGCCGCGCGCCCCTCTCCCTCCCGCGCGCCGCAGGTACCCGGGCCGAGCGCTGGGAGGCGGTCTCCCGCCGCCCCGAGCCGCCGGGCTCTCTGGCCTACGCCCCCAGGCGGCCGTGCCGGAACCCACCCTGCCAGAGCGGCGCCGAGCGCAGCCCGCCGCCCCGGACCACCTCCCGCAAGTCGCCGCCGGACGAGAACCTCAGTGTGCATCTCTCCTCTCCTCGCCCCACCCTATTCCCTAGGATCTGCTGCCTCGGGTGGCCCGTCCGAGCTCAATGCACTTTCCAAGGGTCATTTGCACCGGGCCTGGTTGAAGCCCTTCCTCGGGTCAGCGGGACCCTCCACCCCCAAACCCTTCCCCCCTCCCCCCTCGATCTCTCCCTTCCGGGTGATAATCCACCTTGCCTAGAGACTGGCACAGCTCGCCCCTCAAGAACCCAAGATCCCAGGTGTACCCTTTTCCATAGGACTCCCCTCTTCCCAGGTCCTGAGTACAGAGACTCGCCCCCAGACTGCCCACCTGTCATTCTCTCCACCTGCCAGCTGGACTTGGTAATGCCCAGGCAGTTGACATTCTCCTACTGCCCAGCTGCCACTGCACAGATCATATCTCCCTGCCTTCTTCAGCTGGGGTGCTGTGAGACTCTCCCCTCTCTGATCCTTCAGGGTCTTGGCAGTGAGCAATGGGAGGAGCAGTCCCTGCTGGCAGAGGGCACCCTTCTTTTCTGGCTCTGGATGGGGGGAGCTGTAGGGCCTGTACCCAGTTGTACTGGGGCAACAGATGCGGCACTGACTACCAGGACTTACAGAAGTGACATTCCTGGTAATGACTTGAGAACTCTTCTGCCTTGAAACCTGGCTGTGTTCAGTGGAGGTTATCTGGTGCTGGGGAGAGGGGGATGAGGTCAGGACCCTCTCTCTGTCATATTCAAACTGGGGGAAGAGAATGTCCAGTGAGAATCCCCTTCAACTTGGCAAGAGAAAGGAGTTACAGGTCAGAAAGACAGAAACAAGAATTAAGAGACATGAAACCTTCCGGGCTCCAGGAGTGCATTTCAGCTGCCTTATTCCCCACAATTCTGTAAAGAATGGAAGGTTACTGCCTATTCAGATAAGTAGACACTCTCCTCCAACACACACCTCTCATCATCCCATAGCTTTTTTTTTTAACCCCATTATAAACCTAGAGCACCCTCATGGCAAGCAGGAATTATAACATTCACTTCAAAATCTCAGGCCTGATACACAGTGAAAATAAATCTTTATTGAAAACTCAAAGGTCTAATATTCTAATATCTTTCTATCCCAACCTCCCACTGTCCCCACTACACTTTCTAACTTCCTTACCTACTACCCCTTTCCTTACCTATACCCACTTCCCTGAATAATATCACTCCTCAGTTTCTCCTTCTGTTCTAAGTCCATAAGGTATTTCTTTTCCAACTTTGTCCCTTCTCTCTTTTTTAAAGTCTCCAGTACTCGGCATTCCTCTTTGCTGTCTTATTTTCAAGTTCATCTTCAATAAAATGCTTTTGCTGATTTTGTTTAAGTTGTTAGGTTCTTGGACCAAAAAGCTTAACCTACCATAATTCCTCATTCCTCAGAGAGAGAGGGAGAGAGAAAAATCTAAGACAATGAGCCTTTTCTTGCAAAGTAATTAACCACAAGAATTACTAGAATCATATATTCATTCATTCATCCTCCTTGCCTTTACTCTGTACCTACTAAGTACTAGGCATTGTATCAGCTATGAGCTGAATGAGACGAATAAGGCAAAGTCCCCACCACCGAGAATTCCCTAACTAAAAGGTGGAGTAAGGGGAAGAGCAGACAATAAGCACAGCCATGCACAAAGCTGTGAGAGCCATGTGTACAGGACACTGCGCAAATGAGAAGGGAGCTCACAGCCCCCCATGAAGGAGGCAGGGTGGTCAGGAAACATTTCATCAGAAGATAGCTATTCAATTGACACACACAATACAATGAGTAATTTCCTTGGGATTCTTAATCTGCGTTGCCTTTCTCTTGTGATGGCATCATTTTTAGTGGCTAAGGCAGAAAGTGAAAAGCCCTCCCTGAGAGCACCGGCAGAGCTCTAGGGTTGGCAATATTCGGGTCATATGTCCTTGCACCCACCCCATGAATGGCCAGGTAGTGTCTTCTAGATGAGTCCCCTGAGTCATGGGCCCATTCTTGTTTGTTTGTTTGTTTGTGGGCAAGTGGTGTGATGAATAGATTGAAAGCCTCACCTGATGCGGGAAATACAGTTTCTAAAGGAAAAGATGTAAAAGAGATATGGACAACAGTAACATGCCTACTATGTGTAGAGAGACATTGCCCTGAAAAACATCTCTTGTGTTACAAAATGGCACACCAAAAACTAGCAAGACTTGTAGAAAAAAAAATAAGGGCAGATCACTCAAAATGTATGGCGATTTATTAGCAGAGTATTAACAAAATAAAAATTAATATCTCTGGCAATAACTTAGACAGCTGAGACACACCATACAACTTAGAATGGCTAGTTGGTGCTCGTGGGATATTAAAAATCCAGAAAACTAATAAAAAGGAAATTCTGGCTTGACAGAGCTGAGATGATGCAGATGGAGGAAGAGTTGATGCAGAGACACTATAGTTTAGATGGACATAGAACAAAATATTTTTCTCCAAAGCAAGCACCATGCAAGGTCAGGGGATGGGGTGTCTCTCCTTTGGAAGGAAGCGCTGGTGGCTCTTGACTGTGCAGTCACTAGGCTGAGTCCTTCTTCTTTGCATGCTGAAGGTTATAATTAAAAACGAATGCAACTTCTACATTATATTTACATCGTTCCTCCATTTGCAAGTTAATACAAGCTAGGTGTAGGAAATGTGCTCAAACAGAAGAGATGGTACAACTATTTAATTAATTGATTGATTAATTTGCTTACTTATTTACTTACTTACCTATTTGTTGTCAAGTAATTATCAAGTATCTGTGACCTAGATCAGTCTTGTGTTTCTAAACTCCAACTCTTTGCTAATGACTCCCTGGTATATATCTCTGGTCTCATAGCTTCCTCTAAATTCCAGACACTTGTCCAGCAACCTGCATAACATTCCCACTTGGATGACTAATAGGAATCTATTACCTTGCACAAGATACAACTCTTGATGTCTCCATTCCTCCCCCACCTTCTCCCTCTGAGGTCTTCCTGGTCTTATTTAGTGGCAACCCAGGCAGATGCTTTAGTTAAAAATCTTAGATCACTTTTTACTTCCCTGTTTGTCACATTTCACATTTATTCTATCAATAGATCCTTTCTGTTCTATCTTTAAAAATTCTCTAGAATCCAATCAACGGTCTAACGGGTCTCCTTGCTTCTGTCCTTAGCTCCCTACAGTCTAGTCTCCACCGTAACTGAAATGTATTAAGAATACAGTGGTGAACATGTCATTCATCTGTTCAAAATCAGCCCACTCTCTCACTGCCCCAAGGAAAAACTTGATTCTCGTAACAGTCACTGTGTCCCTACATGACGGAGTATCTGCCATCTTTCTAAACCTAACATCTTTCAGGTCTCTCTGGTTCATCCTCTATATTTATACTGGCCTCCTTGCTGCTCCTTCAAAACACAAGGCTGGGTACACCATTTCCCCAGATATCATCAGGCCCCTCTCTCAACAATTCTAAGCTTCTCTTCAAGCCTTCAACAGGTCTCCACATCCTTGAGGTCTTCCTTGATACCAGATATCAAACAGTGCCTCTCCCATCTAATTCCCAGCACTCTCTGCCCCCTATTCCTCCTTTACTTTTCCCCATAGTCCTCATCACCATATAATGTACCAAATACTGTCTTTGCTTATGCCTATATGTTCTATCTCCCATCTGTACAATATAAACTCCATGGAAACGTGGATTTCTATTTTATTCAGCACAGTATCCCTGGTTCCTAAAAGACAATCTGGCATGTAGTAGCACTCAACAGGCAAATATTTGTGTATTTGCCTGTTATGTGCCAGGAATGTGTGTCTGTGTGTGTGTGTTCAATTCCCTAAATACTAGCTTCTAGAAAGCAGAACCCGTTTCAATGTCATTCAGCCTATTCTGTCTCAACAAGCAAAGCTGGTATGCCCACAAGAAGAAATAATATCCTGCAGCTAGATTCCCCTACACACTTATTAATAGTTGCAAATTATATAAAGTGTATTTTGGTGTGTTGCTTAATTTGTTTTAACCTGAACAGTTCAATTCGTCATTTAGTTTGATCCCACCAAACCTTTGCTTCACTGGTAGAGAGTTGTGTAACATTTTAGCATTAAATTAACACAGTCCAACTGTACATCTGTTTTGTCAATGAAACAGTCCATTCTTACTAGCACCCAACACAAAAGAAAAGGTCTGGGAAGTAAAAGTGCCTTGCCACATGCACTGAGCATGACCGTAATTCACAGAGTAGCACATTGATGCCACGGGCAGCACATAATTAAATGACAAATGAGGCAGTGAGGGAGGATTGCTGTAAGCTCAAAGGTAGAACAATAACCACTAACTGGAGCTCAAGTGTCTAGATCCCAGGGCAGGCATTTCCTGCACACTGAATGTAGTGCTGTGGGGGTTGGAAAGTATCACTCAGGATGGCTGCAGGGAGTTTCTCTTCCTTTTTTTCTTTTCTGGCTCATCTCTAAGCCTCTGGCACCAAGGATGACCAGGGACCAGGGACATTTGAATTGCTTCCATGGTTTCAGACCCTCCTTGTAAACATGTGGGAATGGTTTCTTACTAAACCAACACTACAGCGGAATCATTAAGTGGGGAAATACAGATTTTTGTCCACTTGTTACATAAATCCTCTGGAGAGTTTTTCAGTCTACCAGTTGTGCCTACCACCATGTGGCCTAGAAGCTTATCATTCCCTGATTAAAATGTTGGTATAGGGTATGATGACTGAGATGTGGGATTTTAAATGAGAACCCTAATAATATACCCAGGGAGAAAAGACTGTTGTAGAGAGAATCCATTATTTCCATTCACTAAAAAAGTACTAATGTATATTTATGAAGATCTTTACATGTATCTTTGCTATTCCTCTTAGCCCTACATGATAAGGTGGGTATTACCATGCCCACTTTACTGATAGGGAAGCTGAGACTCAGAAAGTTTGTTTTGTCCATGGGCCCACAGCTAGTCAGTAAAAGAGCCAAAATTCGGACTAACGTGTATTCCTCTGTAAGTTTGGTGCCTGTATCAATTAAAGAGAGCCCTAAAATGCTGCCCCCAAAGTCAGTAGTGACAAACTAGAATTATTTACTCACTGGGGTAGATGAGAGCTAGCTGAACTTGGTTGGAGGGAGGAGACTCTGCTCCACTGAGTGTTATTATCTAGGACTGGAAGGCTGGTGCCAGCAGGCACTTCTTATGATAGTGGTGGAAGGTCAAGACATGAGAGGAAGCATGGAGAGTCTCTTGCTGGATGATTTTACCTCATTCTATTGGCCAAATAAAGTCTATGGCCAAACTCAAAGTCGAGGATAGGGAAGTGTCCCTCACCCAGGGAAGGCATTGCAAAGTTACATGGCCAAAGACATTTGCAGAAGAAGGCATAAGGAACTGGAACCAGCAATGTTTTCTGTCACAGTTTTCTTCCCCATTGTACCCGGCAATGCTCAGTACACCCATATATTGTCATCTCTACCCTAGCTCCCTATGATGAGTAAAATAGATTTATCCTCTGTCCTCAAAGCAAAGTCAAAGGACATGACTGCCCTGCCACCCAACATGGCTCTCTCACTGTGTTCCTCTCTGACAGTCTTGTCACAGTTACTCACACTAACCTCATCCATCCTGAGTGATCTACTTCCAAACACAGATGAGTGGTCTCATCTAAGTTCACTGACTGCAAATCTACAATGTAGAACCTCCTACAAATCAGAACAAAATTCATAGAAAAAGTTAATTTATATCCACTAAGAACAGGTAGTTCTATGTATTTAAATTTTGCTAGCTTGGACTTTTATCTGAAGCCCCTGTTCATTCATCCAATTCATTTGATAATTTTGTTACAGAATACCTACTGTGTGTCAGGTATTACACCAAGTACTTGAGATCCAAAGATGAGGATAGAGCCATAGACCTGGCTCTCACAGAACTCTTTCTTTTTTCTTGGGCAAAAATTTGTATGTACAGATGTGCATGAATGAACTCATGTCATGTGATATATACAAATATTTGCATAACTTACTTGCATTTTAGCAAGAATGTTAACCCAAAATATGAACCATGTTTTCATGTTTGAGTATGGGATAACATTTTAGGGACAATGATAATTATCTGTTCATCGCACCAACTACCTATCACCGATAAAAAAGTTTCAAGAATGAAGCCTTTCCACACCCAAGGGATGCTGGAGAAATGACCCGGATGATGAGGCTAGTTCATCTTCCTAAGAGATGATTTTGCAATACTTACTATTCTTCAGTCAATAATTACACAAGCATCATTAAGTACCTACTAAGTGCAGGGTCTTCCAAGAATGTAGACTCCAGGGTAAGATTGCCCAGGTTTAAGTTTATCATCTATTAACCATCTTACCTCTCTGGACTGTTCCTTCGTCTGTAAAAGTGGAGATAATCAGAATAATTATTCATTGAATTATTGAGATGTTTAAGTAAGATGATCCGTATAAGCACTTAGCATCATGTCTGACACATTATAGACAATTAATATTAGTTATTATTATCTTGACCTATGAGTACAGCTGGATAGAGGAAGGATGCAAAATCAATTGAAGAAATTATTTCTGTCGCTAAGACACTAGTCTATTTCAGAAAAGAAGGCAGAAATGAGAGAGAAATCATAAGATGATTATGCTAGTAAAAAGGTTTTTTTATATGCCAGCAACAGAAATTAACCCTTTGCTTTATCTAAATAAAAAAGGTTGAGTGGTAGAGCAAATCCATTGTAATGATTCAAGAGTCTTTCACAGACACAAAACCAAGTTCAGTTTCTAAACCTATGCAGGGACAAGGGGTGAGCCAGCTCGAAAATTTAACAACCAGAGTCAGGTTTGGATCCAGAGTGTCTGGAGTTGCACCAATAAGATGACTTCAGCTCTGACACCTGCTAATCTCTACATATCTGTGTCCCAGGTAACAGATTTCCAGGAGGAAGAACCAAATTGGTCAGCTGGTATCTGTCCTCTGGGTAGATTCATTAATGAGGTTTCTTATTAGACCTGGCAAATCACAGAGCTGCCAGTGTCTATATATTTTATATATCCCAGAGGTTAATAAGGAACTCCTGCAAATTTGGCCCCCTGGAACCTTTTTGACTTCATCACCTACAATACTCCAGATACTCTGATCTTATTTTTCTTTAAAAGATTCAGACACATTATGCCTCAAGAACTTCTACCTACTCTCCCCTTTGAAAGCCCTATTCATCTCCTAAATAATTACATCACTCATTTTCTTTTCTTTTTTTTTTTTGAGGGGGGAGTGATAGGGGCAAGTTTATTTAAGAAAAGGGAAATAAAAGATCAGAAATAAGGAGATAGAACAGGAGGACAACCTGATTTGGCCAGGCTCAGGATAGGGTAGAGATAGACTACCCTATACCACTCATTTTCTTGTCTTTCAATGCTTAACCAAATGCTATCTGAGTCTTCCTGGAGCAAGTTTTAAAATTCTAACACACCCCAAGCCCCACCCCCCACACACACTTAGAATTTCTTCTCTGCCATATTTTTATCTGAGGATTTATAACCTTCAGAATCAACTAACTACTTTTGCATAACAAAGCACCACAAATTCAGTGGCTTAAAATAACAGCATATTGTGGTTTGGATGGGCCTTTCTGTTGGTCTGAACTGACTCAGCTTATGTCCTTCAGGTTTACTGTGCATCTGTGATCAGCTGGCAGATGGGCTGGTGACTGATGCAAAATGGCGTTATTCATATTTCTAGTGGTGGGAAAGTTGTTCTTGCCATGTAATCTTTTCACCTTCCAGCAGGCTGCCTTGGATTCATTCACACAGTGGTCTGATGTTTCCAAGAGTAGGAACTTACCGAGCTAGCACTTCTCAAACCTTGCTTGTGCTTATATCTTATTTACTAATGATTTGTTGGCCAGAGCAAATGACATGGCCAGTCTAGATATAAGAGGTTGAGAAATAGAGTTGAATTCTTGGTGAGAAGAGCAGCAAAGTTAATACTACAAAAATAATATGACAAAAGGGTGTGCAAACAGGGATGGGAGGTATCTGAAGACATATTTGCAATATACCACAGCTTCCAATATCATGTAATTTATATCCTTATACTGCTTATTGTAAAATGATTATCCATTCATTCGTGAATCCCTGCCATGAGAATAACACTGAATGGAGGGAGATTTGTGTAGAAGGATTTAGTTTCAGTTTCTTTGCCCACATGTATTTCTATGAGACGTTTCCCTTCCAGTTAGTCTATCAATTGCCACATTTGTGTATTACAACATCTGTGTAGTCTTTTAACTGTTTTAACAGCACGATGTATTAACTACCCTCATAATTGCACAGTCAAAATCAACATCCCACATGAACATTTAAATGAATGCAAATCAACCTAATGGCCTCTCCTAGTGGGAGCATTATCATGCGATGAACATTTTTGCTCTAACAGATATTATATATGCAAATGAGATTTTAATTTTAATATACTTCCACATGGACATATTTGCAGCTGAATGCAGATATACTCAGTATATCTTTAAGGCTGAATCAGTCTGTTTTGTGAGTGTGTGTGTGCTTCATGTTGTTGAAAATGAGGCCTAATTTTCAGAATATAAATTGCCCACCACTTCCCCAACCCAGATGTCAGCATTATTTAGAAGAACTTTAAGGATGGGGACATGATATCTTGCTCTCATACATTTTTACATCCTTTTCTTCAACCATTCTCCACCTTTCCATTTCCCCCAATGTCACCCTAGATTTTTTTGTTTGTTAAGATTGCTATTACTATTGTTACTATTTATCAATTTACTAGACAGACAGGAGGAAGGGAGGGAGGAAGGAAGGAAGGAAGGAGGGAGGGAGGGAAGGAGGGAGGGAGGGAGAAAAGAAGGAAGGCAGGCTAAATTTTCTGTGCCAAACATAAAGGCCCTAGTCCTGAGAGGTAGATATCATTATCCTCATCTTACAGCAAAGGAAACAAAGGCACAAAGAGTTTAAGCATTTACCAAGCTCATAAAATTACTACATAGCATGTCTGACTGACATCAAATAAGTTTGTGGGAACAAAAATGCCCTCAACCTTAGCAAAACTAGGTTGGGACATAACTTTTTAAAGGCTATTATTAACAGCCTGTCCAGGAAAGGATTTACATTTCTGATAAAATGTTTGAGCACTTTCCCAATAGCTATTGATATATTCAGAGCCTTATCTGGAAAATCTCCTCACAATGGGTTAACCACACAGTCAGCATTCTTCTCTGTCTAAATCCTAGAACAAGACCTTCTATTACCTAGTTTAATATCAGTAGCCACACACTCACACTATTAAATTTTCTTCCACAGGTACTCTCACACATTGCTGAGAGGAGTAAAATTGTGTACAGTAACTTTGGAAAATTGCTTGGCAATATCTCCAAAATCCACATTTATGAAAACCCCATCACCCAGCAATTTCACTCCTGAATATGTATTTAAGAGTAAGGGGTGTACATTAAAAGACTTGGACAAGATGGGTCACAACTGTATTATTTGTAATAACCAAATGATAGAAGCAACTTTAGTGTTCAATAATAGGTAAATATACATGCGAATCGTGGTCTATTCATATAGTGGAATACTATACAGCAATAAAAAGAATGACGCTCAAAAATGTGGATAAGACTCCTATATAGAGTGGAAAACCAGACACAAAACAGGACACGTGGTATAATTCATTTATATAAAGTTTAAGAACAGTCAAACTTATCAGTTCTCTGGGTGAGATAAGTTAATATCAATTGGGAAGAGGCATGAGGGAGCTTTATGAAGTGTTGAAATGTTCTGTAGCATCATATGAATTGTGGTTTCAAGTGTAAATTCATCAAGGTACACTGAAGATCAAAGTATTAAGCTATATATGCATGTTATCTTCTTCCCCAAAATATTATATTAATTCCCAAATTTGAACATTTTCTCAAAGTAACATTGCATTATAACATTATGGTAACATGGAAGTTTCAGGTATGCATCATTGAAAATCAGCAGTTGTATAACATATTAAATTTACCACTAAAAGTCAAATTCTATGCCTTATCACAAGTTTTTTTTTTTTAAAGAATCTTATGCCAAAAGCATTCTTCATCTTTACCTATTCTAAATTTGAATGGAATATTTTACATACACTGGTTTCGCCATGTCATGTGCTTACTTGTTATGTACTCCACACTCAATGAATAAAACAATGCCCCTTTGCTTTTACTCTTTAGCCAAGAGCAACCAATTCTCAGTTGCTCTATTAATGTCCGCTTCTATCCCAATGTTCACAAACATGTACTACATTTAGCTCTCAGATTGGTGACTTACTTCCATACATTCATGTCCCATTAAGCACGGAGATACTAATCTCTCTCACACGTCTGTTTCCTCACAGTTCTTGCCTCAGTGCAATGCTGATTAAAGTGAGTCATTGAATTAAACTATAGTCATTGAATTAAACTACAGCATTAAGTTGCTTCATTTATTTCCCCCACTTCTTATTTTTCCAAAGAGATAAAGAACTTCAAACAAGTTTAGTATGCATACACTTCTCCCTAAGCATTCCTTGCCCCAACATTTCCTTCTTCCTACATCTCTCAGATGCATAGAAACAGCAAGGTGATGCTAAGACAGCTGCATTGCCAAGAGGCCCATGAAAGACAAAAGGAACCATGTCAGTTTTTTATAGGTAAATCTGTGATATTTGCTTTAAAACATACATACCCAAAGACTTAGTCCCAGACTGGTTCATTTGCAAGTCTGTTCTCTCCTAGCCCAAGGCCTCTCCCACAACCATGCTCTGGCAGATCTTCAGTCAGGCCACACCAGCTTGATCCACCTCTTTGTCTTTCTTGAAGCCTGAGGGACTGGAGCAGCGCTGTATGCCATGCATCCAGTTTTGCTCACTCCAGATGTCAGCTGGGACAGAAAGAATCACCCAGGATCCTGGAGCAAACAGGGTCCCAATGATCAACATTAAGTTGTAGTCAGTGAACATAGATGATGGCAAACTGAAGAAACACAGCCAGACTTCTAAATGAATGATTTCACTATAAAGCTGCTTAAAATGAAAATCTTCCAGAAGCCATCTGCACAACTTTCCACTTAACCAGGAAAGACATCCCCACTAAATACACTAAATCATGTTGGTTTACATGTTGGTGTTTACACTGATTAATAAATATCTGAAACTTGGAAAATATGTGTACTCATAGAAAGTCCTTTAAGTTACACACACATGCATATATGTACGTATGCATATACATCATATATACTACATATGTATCAGCTGTATTTATATGCCATGCAATCCACCCATCTAAATTACACAATTCAGTGGTATTTAGTATATTCACAGTGCTGTACAATGAACAGCACAATCAATTCTAGAAATTTCCAAATTGAAATCCTATAACCATTCATATAGCCTACAACCCTCTAACAGTTAATCTGATATTACTTCAATCCTTCAGTTCTAGGCAACCAATAATCTACTTTCTAGCTCTGTAGAATTGCCTATTTTGGATATTTCATAAATGGAATCACACTATTGCGTGATTAACCAACCAACTTCTTTCACTTAGTACAAGGTTTTCAAGATTCAAATGTATTTGCATGTATCCATGTAGCATTCATTTATTTTCTCTAATAATATCCCATTGATGGATGTACCACATTTTCTTTATCCATTTATTGGTTGATAAGTATTTTTGATAATCATGAACAATGTTACTATGAACATTTATGCACAAGTGTTTCTATGGACATGTTTTCCTTTTCCTTGGGTATACACCTAGGAATGGAACTGTTGGGTTAAGTAACAGTTATAAGTAACTGTTGTTACTTATATTTAACCAACCAATCAGGTTTCCAATTTGTCCACATACTCAACTGTTTTGTTTTTTATTACAATTATTCTAGTGGGTGTGAAGTGGTATCTAATTGTGATTTTGATTCACGTTTCCTTAATGATTAGCTAATGAACACATTTTCTTGAGCTTATTGGCCATATTGTAACAGGGTGGTCCCCCAGGAAAAGGGGAGGTTCCAGGTACCCTGCCCCATGCAAGGAAGGGTGAAGCTGGGCAGGGAGATGGAGAAGCTAGAGAGGAAGTTGGAAGAAGGAAGGAGAGCAAAAAGGAGACCTGTAGGTGGCACATGGAGCAGAGAGACTTATAAAGAAGCTGCAGTTGTTCCTTGATCTTGAACTGGTACCAGGGACTTGGAGTACATGGAAGGAGACACTTGAAACAGATGTGGGTGAGAGACCCGTGGAATAGTTAGCAATGGCAGCCTTTATTTTCATTTTGATTATTCTCCTTTTGTCCCAGACATGCTAGGCATCTTCTGCCCCTTTTCTTTAGGTACCTACCAGAGGTGCTTTACACTTGTTGCAGGTTTTTAGACCTCAGTGGCACTGCTTTGTGTCAACCCTGTTTGGCTGGGCATTTACCCATAAGGCGATGGGTAATGTTGGGTATTTGATTTGGAAACTACATTTCCTGTCTTTCCCTTCTCTTATCTTTACTGCACATTAACTCTATTGAAGTTCCTTTGCACTGAAGGTCTTACACACTAGAGTATGCTTTGTCTTGATGTGACAGATGGCAAGACCTATTTAGAACAGGCAGGTTTGGGGGTGCCAGGTGCCTCACCCTGCCCTGTAACAATTTGTACATATTTAGAGAAATTTCTATTTAGATCCTTTGATGATTTTTCATTGACATGTTTGGATAATTCTTACACAAAGGGGAAAAAAATGAAATATGACTCCTAATTAATCTTCTCTCATAGTGGCAAGATCAATATATTATTAACTGAAAATGAAGTCTCAATGATAGCTAGCCAAAGAGTTTATTAGATAATCAAAGTGAAGATTCAAACACAGGAAGCAGTTCATAGATTTACTCTGAAAGCTGTTCCAATAAATATAAACTTGAATTTAGCTTATACAGGTAGGAACAATGAGTCATTGACACAAACAATAGGAAGGCCTTTTGATAGGAAGGCCTTCTCATTCCAAGATGTACAGACTTGACACTAGAAGACAACAAAGCAGAGTGCACTGTAGAGAAGAAAGGGCTATGTCCCCAGTGGTAAATCTTTTTGCATTGCAAAAAAGACTGACTTTACCTTCAGGTCTCAGACATGAATGCAGGACATGCATGCAGGACAGAGCCTGTGAGGATGTCTTGGTCTCTTGCTGCTGAAGAGAGGCAGGGTCTCGGGAAATTTATAATATGTTTACAATAGAAATAGATTTGGGGACATCGGACATCAATATAATATAATGGAAATCAAATAATGCAGGAAAAAAAAACCTAAATGAAGTATGATATATTTTTACCTATTTGAAAAACAAGTTAATTTCAGTATTGCGAGATTATACACTTATCTCAAGCATTAGCAGCTCTCCATTTATTGGATTTTCTCTCGGCTAAAAACCATGGAACTGTTAAATTGCCAACTGGTTTTCATTTTGTCAGAATTGAGATTAAAGCACTCAGGAGAAGTTAAAGAGAACTTTAAAGGCAAGAGAAGTTAAAGGCATTCTTTTCCATTGGGTGGGCTATTATTAGGCAAATTACACTTTATTTTTCAATGTTTTTAATAAAGACTTTTTTTCTCAAACCCAAACCCATCCAATATCCCACATCTTTGGTTTCATATAACCGTATTATTATAAAAACCTTAAGACTTAGGTATGGTCCAAAAATATCTCCAGGAATAATAATATCTGTGGTCAACCAGTCAAGTTTTCTTTTCCTGTTTGAACTGCCAATAAGAAGCAGTGAGTTGTCTCCACTGAACCGCTCAGTAACATGGCACCAATTTCCAAATGTGAAAGTGCGCCTGTTACCCTACAACGCAGGGGATGTTTATGATAAAGAAGTATAATTCCACTCAGTAAGCTGCAGCAAACCATACACAGCAACTTGAAGTCCCCTCAGGGTTGAATGGTCTCTCAAGATTCCTTAGTGTTCTTGCAAGAACACTAGCAGTTCTTGCTGCTAACTCTGCAGAAAGAATCCCACTACACGCAGGGTCTGCTTCCTACTCTGTGCTGCTATAGTTAATTCCGTGTCCTCTGCCAGCCTAACTCCAACCCAAACTATTTGAATTTCTGGGTCACAGCACTTTTCACCACCCCAGCTGTAGAACCAGAGAGTGAAAATAATAGAAAAAAAAAGAGATATTAAGGACTTCTTTCTTTTGCCTCGAGCAAAATGGTAGTGTATTTTCACCTTGGCAGAATGCTTTCCCTTTTATGTTCAAGGCATGACTATTGTTACCCTTTACTTATAGCCCATATTGTAGGAAAGTAACACCCAAGATAAAATAGAGATGAAAATTAAGTCTGACTCTAAAAGGCCTTGTAAAGCACTAAAGAACTATACATCAACAAGTTGCAGGGCTTACCAAAGTTTTCTCTCAGGCTTCAGTCTGCTCTTTCATCTGTAGTAGCTTCCTCCAGTCTCTTTCATAAATCTCCCCAATGCTTCTGTCAGGCAGCTTTCTAGGTTTTCTAGACCATTCTAGTCTTCTAGGAACAGTACCATATTCCCATAGCTAAACAAACTTGGTGTTTTCACTTTCTCAAAGTCTTCTCTCCACTCATACATGCATGTCTTTCAGAAGTGAACATAATGCAGTATATACAGATATTAATTTACGATGCTGAAAAACTGAAATCTATATGATGCAATAAACCAATGTTACTTCAGTAAAAGCTTCCTTAAAGATATTCTACCATCAGCACTCCAAAAACCCAGACTTCTCAAAAGGTGGTAGAAGGAAAGGCTGTGATCAAAGTAGCCATATACCTTAATGAAATGGTTCCTGTAGTCACTGAAAGCAAGATTTCAAAATATTTGTGGAAATTTGTCAACGCACTCCTGCCTTCACTCCCTTCTGTGATAATTCAGCCACCTTTGGGGGAGAAGACATGTTTATAAAGAATTTCTTTCACCCTCCTAACTCGACATTCAACCTGTGCTCTTTGAATAACGCAGATATTGAGGCATTTAGGCATTCCCAACTTGTTGAGAAAGACAACAATTGTTTTTTTAAAGATGAGATAGTAAGATGTGCATCTGCCCTCAACATGTTTTAGAAAAAGTTTAGCCCAGGTATTTCTATTTATTTTCTTCTAGATTATAATCTCCTTGAAGGCATTGTTGTTTTTATTTTGGGGCCTGGTGGCACTTTGCGTATAGTAAGCACTCAAGGAATATTTCAAGAATCACTCCAATGATTAGAGTAAGAAATAGAGAACTAATTTGAAAATAAATTTATGGGGGAAAGGGACAGGAGAAATAAGGGATGGTAGTGGGGGAATATGTTTTACTTGGATATTTTTAGTTTTAAGTTTATAATATATCAGGATATGTTCTTAATTGAAATTTTCTGAGGTTTTAAACATTTTTTTCATAATTTACTGTTTGTAAAGTGTTGAAGCACCTAATAACCATGCAATGTATTCATTATTAATGCTCTAACTTTTCAAATGAAGAAAACTGAAACTCAAAAAACTCAAATGTCTTGTTAACAAGTAGTATAAGCAAGATTCGGTCTATAGACTTAGGGTGTGGTCATACTGAAATATTTCTCCAAATTTATGCTGTGGAATAAAAGGAGGGAGATAAAATCAGTAGCTGCTTTAAAAATAAATAACTGCATAATTTTATACTTCTTCATTCTTGAATCCAAATGTCCCACATGTTAAATAAAGTATTGTTTACCAGGAAGCCCTTTCTAGCTCTGTTAAATCCAAAAAAAGCACTAGTTGTTCTTAGCATCAAATATGACAATTTCATTCATGAACTCATCATACCTTTTCTTATATCCTGAGAAAAACACTGCTAAAAACAGACACCTGCCATTTTTATTTTTTTGCGAAGAGGAAGTTAGCAGTTTAACATTACCATTCTGGGATTATTTTGAATTCTGACTTTATTGTTCTTCATTCTAACATGATTTAAAAGATAAAATGTTTTTCCAGACTGCTCATTCTATCACATATGCATAGGGCAAGTCTCTGACCATACAGCATAATCCTCATTATCCTTTAATATAGAAAGTAAACAGCTTACATGGATGTTTACTTGGCAAGCAATACCCAAGATAAGCACTGCATCCAGTACTAGCCATATCTTTTCTCACTTTAGGAGTCGCTATTGAGCACTCAATGGTAGAGCTTTGTATACAAGCTGGAAAAACATTAACAACAACAAACACCCACATACTTAACACTTTTAAATGAGATTTTATAAAACTTAAATTGAATAAGAAAGTACGAACCAGCGACTACCTACATCCATATTTCAACCACAGAGCAAATCAAAAGAATAGGCTTATATGTGTGTGTGTGTGTGTGTGTGTGTGTGTGTGTACACATATATATCAGTGTCTTAATGTCTTAATTTGGATTTCCCTCTTGTTTGCCACAAAGAACCCACAAAATTTCTTAGTGGGTGTTTTCCACTTCTTGAAGCCTGCATCACCTAAGGATAGATAGGAATGTAGGTTCATTCTTAAATCCTATATCATTTTTCTTCCTCTCAGTTATTCCTCGAGTTTCTGGAGATACAAAAGACTTCCTTTCTTGTTCTCTGGAATATTTGGGATTCTTTAGATTTTTATGTATTTTTTACATTTTCTAGGAATTGGACACAGGACCAGGAGGACCAGAATGCTTATTTTATATATTCTGTTTACTATCTTAAACTGAAGTTGCTAATTCTCACTAGCCCTATAATGATGGATAAGTTCTAAAATCTCTATTTTGATTTTATTACAATCCCTGCTAATGAACTAGTAACAGAGGTCTCAGTTCTAGAAACTTGTCAGGAGTTCACTCTTCTAAGTCAAAATATGAGAATCCTTATTGTCTCCTAATATGCATTCTTCCCTTCTTCCTTGGGATATAATCCCTAAGTTATAGGTGAGCATATGGTCCCCCAGCTAGAGACTGTAATGTCTAGCCTCCCTTGCAGCTCAGTGTGAAGATGTGACTAAATTCTAGCCAAAGAGAAATAGTAGAAGTAATGATGTGTTGGTAAATGTTTAACCACCAACTCTCAGGGCAGAGAGTAATGATAGCATTTGCTGATTCCTATGGTGTAAATAATCTTACCATGCGTGAATGCTATTTTCAATAGCAAATTTTGCAGAAGTATCATCGTACATTATTCCCATCATACAGGTAAGAGATGCAATAATAACATATATAATACTAAAAGAACTAAGAAAATATGAGCCTTGAATATTTATACAATGCAATTTGTTAATGAGAAATTTATATGATTTAACTTTTTTTAGTCATTTATTGATGGCTGTGTTTAGCCATTTATTGATGGCTGTGTTTAACATCCTCACAGAACTTGGGAAATGTAACAATAGGCTCTGTGAATTGGTAGAAATTGGTGCAAACCAACTCTGATAATTTCTGAACTCATATTATTAAAAAAAAAAACCTTCTTAGTTTCTACTTCCCCTTTATAAATTCCTGTGGTACAGAACACAAATGGTGGTAAGCCACATTTAATCAAATTGACAACATTTAGGGCATGGTAAAACAAAAAGAAAAGAAAGCTTTTTAATTTTTTAAAAATTTTATTGCATGTATATATTTATATACATATGTTTTTCCACAACATTGTCTATTTTCCTATTTCTCAGTCTACCTCCAAGTCAGATTTTTCTGTCTCTCTTTAAAAAAAATTATTTTTTAAATCATTGTTATTTGATATCTGTTAAATAGCCAAATTGAGAATAAGTTTGCTATCAGAAACAGGGTAGAATTAACAGAAAGTGAAGCATTTGCTATTTACTTATCACTCAGACAGCAGGAAATGACAAAAAAAAGATTATGGCTTGTTAGACAGAAACCCTGGTTCTATCCTAAAAACATTTGGGAAAGTCATTGCCACTGTCATTTTGTTGGTATGTTTTGACTTCTTTTAACAAAGCACTACAGTTTAGAACTAAACACATGCAAGAATAAATCAATTTGAAAAGAGGTGAAAGTGAATACAGTTTTGCTAAGGGATTCTTTCAGCTTGTAGTTTATAGCCTACGTTAAGAATCTGATAACTTGAGATTTTGAACCTTTGGAAAAACCACTGTTTCCACACACTCAACATCACGGGGATAACACTGTAATTGCAAGACTTTCTCATGAGCATCTCACGTGATTGTTCTTGGCCCAGAAGTAGGAGCCAGGAGGAAAATTCAGACTAAGGGTTTTGCCTTCTCTACCAAGTTCAGTTTCAGGGGCCTTCAAGGTAGAAACCACTATACTGAGGCTAAAGAAAGATTTTTTTTTCAATTGAGAAAGAGAAAAGACTGAGCACAGAGGTTATTAAATGAAAGAACATGCTGGAAATATTGAGAACTACTTGTCTTTGTTTTACATAGAATTGACTGAAAGTAAATAACCTAGTATTTTCTAATTTGGGGTGAAGTTATGATACCAAAACTGTTTACCTAAACCACTGTTTGTTCCTCAAACCAAATAGAAATTGGGCTAAAAACAGTATATTTTCCAGAACACATTTTAATGTAATCTTCCAGAATAAGGGTCATGGAAGTTACTCCCAGAATTGAATCTGCCCAATGTGATAACACAAAAGACAAGTGATATGTGTTTTCCATGCTTCCTTGTTCCAGAATGAGAGCTTCATATATGTCTATTCTACTCCTTCTTGTTGTTGTATGCTAGATGATAGGGAGGTTGATAATTTGCTATTAACTAAGTTCACAGGTTGCCAAACCATGAGAAATCACATTCAAACTATATAGAAATATGCCTCACCCAGAGATGCTGGCTTTCGAGTTAAATCAAGTAACTGCATAGCTTTTGGAGTGGTTTCCCTGAGGAAAATATTCACAGATATTTGAGTGGCCAGAGAGTGAACTATAGTTTGGACTGCTAAATGTTCTCAATATTCATTCACTCTTCTTTTTCAGTAGTGGAAACCTCCAGCTTTAAACTGGGTAGCTAGGCACTCAGCTAAAGACTACAGTCCCCAGGATCCCTGGCGCTAAGAATGACTATCATGTCCTGGTTTGCAACTTCTGGGGACACATCTGTTAAAGATGTTAAAGATGCCTGGCTTCTACTTCATTTTCCCTTTTCCCCGATGGATTAAAAGGGATGTAATGATAATGAGCCACCTTTAACTCTGAGGATGAAGAAAACATCTTAGAACAACAAGAAAAAAGAATGTGAGTCTCTTGATGACTTTGTCAAGAAGGGCTTCTTTATATTTCTGTTCTATCAGCTTAGAATTTCATATGGATGAGAAATAAAAGTTCCTTTTAGCTGAAGCCATTGTTATTTGGCCTCTGCAAAGATAGCTAAGCCAATATACAAAGGGTACTTCCTTAATAAATCCAGTTGTCAAATATTAATTGCCTTTCTAGAAACCTTCCTCCTCTTTCAAAATTAGTTTGTTATAAGAAATCAACTTATTGAAACAATTTAAGGACAAAAACAGTTTTTCTATTGATGGTCCATATGTAGGTTTCTGTTTCTTCTCAAAATGGGTGTTAATGTTTGATGGATATAATTATAGTGAAAATGACTATTTTATGTTGTAATATGTTGCTGAAGGTTTTCTTATTGTATGCTTGCTATTCATTTTAGTTTAGGAAGTTTCTATTGATTTATCTCCACTGCTTCATTCCTTGGTTCTGTCCCATCTATTGATGAGTCTATCAAAGGAATTTTTCATTTGTCATAGCATTGTTGCTGTTTTTTATTTCCAGCAGCTATCTTCTTTACTAAGTCTCCACCTCTCTGCTTAAATGACTCATTTGCCCATGCACATTGTCTGTTTTATCCACTAAGTCCTTACTATATTACAGTCATGTGTCACTTAATGATGGATCTACACATTCTAAGCTGCATCCTTAGGTAATTCTGCATTGTGCAAATATCATGGTGTGTAATTACACAAACCTAGATTGGATAACCTACTACACACTTAGGCCTAGCCTAGTGGAACCACATTCCTCTTATAGGTGGCCCAATATGGAATGAAATATCATCAAGCAATGCAAGACTGCAGTCATAGTAGTTCTGTTTTAGTAATCATTTTGTTGTTTACATATTCATGCATATAAGTATATATATATATATATATTTATTATTACATCACTGCATTCCCTGGAGCTCTCCCTCCAACCCATCACCGGAAAGTTCTTCCTGTGCTCCTCCCTTCCCCACTTTCTCCCTCCCCCTACTCATTCCCCAGCACCATGCCCCAGCTCCACTCTCAACTAGTTGGGTTTTTCTTGGGCTTTTGTTATTCCTATATCCCATCTATAGATGAAATCATATGGGTTCTGTCTTTTTCTTCATAGTAGCTCTTAATCTACTGTCTGATCATTCAGATATCAGTGTTAAAATCAAGTATAGTATCTTTTTATTGCCTTTTAACAGAGCTTTAATTTTTTGTTGGTAATCAGACCTGTCATGTCACATGATAAGAACTGTGGCAAACAGGCCTCAGTTCTCTAATGGGTTGAAGAAATATGAGTATTATTTTCAGTTGAGCTTTTTCTTGTGATAAAGATGAGTGTGACAACTTTTAAGCTCTTTATGTGTCAAAGCTAAAAATAAGTTTTAGAGTACTCTATCTTAATTTTAATATATTTGGGTATCTATAGAATCTCAATGGAAATTGCAAATTAGTTTTTTATTTGAAATTTGAATTTGGTCAAAAATGATTCTTTACTCCAATAGCAGAAATTTGAGATGGAGCAAGCTGTCGAATAGCTGCATGACAGGCTAGACCTATCATTTCAAAATCATGCTGAATAAACTGGACTCTTCTAGGCCAAAGAATACTAAAACTACCCAATAGGTTCTTAGCTTACTTTTGAAGATATCAAATTAAATTGAATTTTTACTTTAGGCTAAATATGTGAATTTCTAATGATAACATGGTAAACTCATAGTCATGTGGGAATTTGAGATGTGGAAAGGGACATAAAACTAAATGGGCATCCTTAGATTAGGGCCATAAAAAGTCATGGAATTAAGAAAGGTGTTTTCCAGAAACTGACACCAAGAAACTCTGGGTAACCAAGATTTTCTTGGAGTGAATTATGGTGTCTACAGAGTTAAGATGTTGGTTGCCAGAACAGTCCCCAATAGCAGATGAATCAATCAATATAATACTGATTTGAGATCCCAAATGTACTCATTCTATTAGACCAACCAGCCTATGTTACTACTGCAATCCATGGCTGACTCGTAAGACTTCACTGCCCTGGACGCATTCGTTCAACAGTCTCTTCACAGCCATATGCTCTTAGCACTGTTGGTTTCTCTTTCTGTGTCTAACAAATGATCCAAATCTATTTCCACCCACCTGCTCCCACTTGTACTCTGAGAGTGGGATATTTCCACTAAAGAGAACCTGTCAGTGCTAATTAGGGAGGGAAGCCTATGTGGCAATGTGCAGGTTTAAAAGACAAGAGAATCCCCTATGGAGGTTCTGAGGAGTACTGTGGATATGCTGACAAGTTAATAAAAACCTTGATTCAGTGACATTTTTAACACATCAGCATGGAAAGTACCACTGGAAATAAAGTGACTTTCAAGGGAAAAATCGCTTCATTGAACTGTGTGAAGAGCTCTGATTGCTCTTAACTAGCCTCTGTTTCATAGCTTCAGAAGTGATGCATCAAAGAACAACTGGTCAGGGAGCTGTGTTCCCCCTCAGGTCCCACAATCTGCTAACAGCTTCTTTGTGGCATTTGGGAGTAACATTGCTTGAGAAACTCATCCGGAGAAAGGCTGAGTTTTCTTCTTTTACTCTTTTCAAACCTGTATTTACATATGGCCAACTTAGAGAAGAGGATCAAGGGGAGAAGTTGTGCAGTGCTGACAAAGATGGACATGTGTATGCTGTGATGAGGGCAAACACAGTGAGGAGAACATTTGGTAGTCACAGCTTTGAGAACACCAGGTTTGTTATTGTTTAGTTCAGATGGGTGAGGCAAGGCTGGATTCACAAAATGTTCTCTCCCCTCTTTCCTCACTCTGAAGGAAAGAGTAGAAAGCTAGAAAGTAGAAAGCCTGCCTGAGCTTCACCAGATTCTAAGTTGCTTGATCAATCAGGCACACAATAGCCAAGTAATCTAATGAGTCTGTACATTACTACATGGCTGATAAGATGAGGGTAAAATTACTATGCAAGAAGTGGCAAGAGTTCAATGTGCATAACAGTACTTCAAGGTGGATAAAAAAAGAGCTCAAATGACTCAACAAAAATCCAAACAATCCAGTCAAAAAAATTGGCAGAAGAACTAGAAAGATATTTCTCCAAAGAGGAAATGCAAATGGCAATAGGTATATGAAAAATAGTCACTGTAATCAGAGAAATGCAAATCAAAACCACAATGAGATACTAACTCACACCAGTACAAATGGCCCATATAAAAAAACCCTGGCAACAACAAATGCCGGTGAGAATGTGGAGAAAGAGGAACACTTTAACACTGCTGGTGGGAATGACAAATGGTCCAGCCAGTATGGAAAACTGTGTAAAGGAATCTGAAACTGCTAAAAAATGCAGCTACTATATGATCCAGTGATTCCATTCCTGGGGCTCTACCCAAAGGCTACAAAAACACTAACTCAAGAAAATGACACTCTAATGTTTATTGCAGCACTATTTGCAATAAGCAAGATATGAACGCAACCCGAATGTTGCAAAATAGATGAATGGTTCAAAAATTTGTGGTACATTTACACAACAGAATATTACTCACTGATCAAAAAAGACAAACTCATTAGTGGCAACATAGATGGAACTGGAAGGGAAGTAGGCTAGTCAAAATTAGTCAGAAAGAAAAAGATAAATACCAGATGGACTCACTTATAAGTGTAATATGGAGAAATCAAAGGACCAAGAATAAGTCAACATTAGCAAGTTGATAATAAAACTGAAGCATACAGCAGTGCTGTATGTCAGTGGCTGGTGGGCAAATCAGGGGAGCAAGGAACACAAGGGAATATAGTGACAGTTCACAGGTGACATGGTGGTGGGAGAACTATGGGGTCTGCAATGATGTAAAAAAATATATATATAATCAATTTTAAAGTAAAGACCTTAAGATGTTTAAAAAAGGAAGTATTCAAATTTCTAAATGGCCTATGTCCATTCATGTTTGTAATGACTACCTACTGATACTTCAAATAATCCCATCTAAGGCATTTAAGAAAATCACTTAATCAAGCTGGAAGCATTTAAGCTTATTTTCATGAAGTCAATACAGTTAGGCTTACCATGGTCATGAATTTCAATAAATGACTCAAACAACAGGGTAGATACACTGGTAACAAAAACAGCTTCAATTCTTCCCCTCTAGTATCTATACTCCTTGCATTGTCATCTTTCAGCTCCTCCAACCAAGAAAAGGAGTCCTTCCCCCACCTTTGGAATCCGGGTGAACCTTATGACTTGCTTTGGCTAATGCAATGTGAAAGAAATGACACTGTTCTAAATTCTGAGTTGAGGTGAAAGAAACTGTGCACGCTTCTGCTTGCACTTTTTTGTACTCTTTACAAGAGGATGAGTCTGGGCTCACCTAATAAAAGCTAAGAGGTCACTCACTGGAGGTCTACTTACATGTGGAATATAGGGCCCTACTCATCCCTGCAAGACTCCCATAGAGCAGTCAGCTACCACTTGGCTTGCCAGCTGAGCACAGATGAGTTAGTCTGCAGTAACTGAGCCCAGCCCAAACCAACAGTTCCCAGATCAAACAGATTTCAAAAAAAGTATGGGTGGTTGCTGTTTGAAGGTACTGCGATTAACAATAGCTATTTGACACAGTCAGTGAGTACTAACTTTCTCTTGACCTGCAGTCTAGTGTTCTTTCTCTTATTCTGCTCCCAGAAAAATTCACAATGTCATATTTGATAGGTGGGCATGGATGATCTATTTTATTTGGATCTCAACTATAACCTACTGATGACAGGCCTCAAATACTTTCTTTTTTCTAAATGAATGACATACTATGTTCTGAAATTGGTTCCCCCCCTTTTTTTTTTTAAGACTAGGTCTCTCTATTTTTGCCTGTGAGATTGCAGGCTCACACTGCCTGGGGTACCACAGACTCAAGCAATCCCCAGCCTCAGCTTTCCAGGTAGCTGGGATTACAGGCGTGCACCACCATGCCCAGCTATTTTTTGGGGACCAGGTCTCGCTTGCCCCCAAAGGGACTCGAACCATGATCCCTGGCCCCAGCCATGGCTTCCTAAGCTGCCACCTACAGGCAGGTGCCACCATGCCCAGCTGGAATTGGTCTTTTGTACCTTCAATTTTATTTTATACGTAAATGGCTGAACACTTTCTTTAGGGGAAACCACACCATTCGTGTCTGACATGTATTATGTCTTATATTATCAAAAACATTCTTATGAGGCTTTCCTTTCTCAAGTTTGAGCTTTATTACTTAACTTTCTGATAAACAATGCGCCGGGAAATTTATACATTGGTAGTCCCTAGGTGGCATAGCACAGTTACAAATGCCAGAGACTTGACGACTGATCAGACCCACAGGCTTTGTGTTGAATTAGAAGTAACCAAGCACATGATATTGTTCAGCAATCAAAAAACAAACAAGGCCGGGCACAGTGGCTCATGCCTGTAAGCTTCAGCCTATGAAGCGGCCGGGGCTAGGGATCGTGGTTCGAGCCCCGCCTGGGGCCCGTAGCGAGACCTAGTTCCAAAAAAATAGCTGGGCGTGGTGGCACGCGCCTGTAATCCCAGCTACCTGGGAAGCTGAGGCTGGGGATTGCTTGAGTCTGTGGTACCCCGGGCAACGAGAGCCTGCGGTTCCACGGGCAAAAATAGCGAGACCTAGTCTCAAAAAAAAAAAAAAAAAAACAGCAAATGGATGGAGCTAGAAGGAATTATGCTAGCTGAAATAGAAAGAAAAAGATAAATACGAGATGATCTCACTTAAATGTGGGATACAGGGAAAACAAACAAAAAGACAAGAAAGTCAAAATTAACGAACTGATAACTGAACTGAAGTATATAGCAAGGAAGAGTGAGGAAGGGAGAGTGAGTTCAGGGGAAGGAAGAGAACAAGTGAACAGGATGACAGTTCACAGGTGACATGGTGGTGGGAGAAATTTGGGGTACACAGCAAAGTAAGAAAATATATATAATCAATAAAAAGGCAAGAAAAAAAAGAAGTAACCAAGCAGCTACAGAGAAATATTTCAACAGCATCCCTGCTTTGATGCTGGATGGCCTACCAGTATAGACAACGAGAGGGTTCTTCAAAAGGAACCATATTATTGAAATAGATCCATAAAACCATGTGGCTTCTGCAACACCATTTCACCCCACTATACACCACTCTTAGTTTTCATTCATTGATTTAAAAACAAAAGCATTTATTGAATCAGACACTGATCTTTGCTAGTATTACAATGTAGAGAGGAATAGACCAACTCCTTACCCTAATGTGGTTTATAGTCATGTGAGTGATACAAGAGATGAGGAGATCAACAGTTACAGTAAACCCTACAGGATTAGCATTAAAAACAAAGGCAAAGGCAAAAGAAAAAGAAGTGCCTTTTCTTTTCTTTTTTTTTTTGAGACTAGGTCTTGCTATTTTTGCCCGTGGAACCGCAGGCTCTCGTTGCCCAGGTTACCACAGACTCAAGCAATCCCCAGCCTCAGCTTCCCAGGTAGCTGGAATTACAGGCGCACGCCACCACGCCCAGCTATTTTGTTTGGAACTAGGTCTCACTACGGGTCCCAGGCGGGGCTCGAACCGCGATCCCTAGACCTGGCTGCTTCATAGGCTGAAGCTTACAAGCACAAGCCACCATGCCCGGCCCCAGAAGTGCCTTTTCATAGTCTGAGTGAGAAGGAAAGAGTTGTCAGAGAGCTGGGAGAGGGATTATTACTTCTGTTATAAGACCAGCAAAGAACCACTAAGCACAAAAGTATATTCTGCTTGAGTCTTTTGGATTTGAGTTTGTTTTTTTTTAACATTTTGAAAGGACAGGTTTATTAGGAAAAGAAAAAGGAAAAAGAGAAGTACCTGCCTAGGAGGGCTGGAGAGTTGCCTGCAAGGAAATTCTTTTTTTGTTTTTTTGTTTGTTTAATTTGTTAAATAATTTATTTATATATGAATTTCACATCTTTGTAATCCCTGGGGATAACCCCCCACCCTCTCTGACCATTCCCCCCCCAGTTGTGTACTTCTATTTGGTTGTTAGCTTGTTTTGACTTTTCTTCATGGCTTTTTATTTATCTTTCCCATGTCCCATATAATAGTGAAACCATTTGGTTTCTGTCTTTTTCTTTTTGACTTGTTTCTGCTAATATGGTTTCTTCTAAGTACATCCATGCTATCATAAAATCGTCTAATTTGTCGTTTTTAATTGATGAGTAATAGTCTATTGTGTATATAAGGAGATTCTTATATTGGGTGACAGAAAGTTGAAGGCCTCAGGGTGGATTCTGTTTTCTTGGTGAAGTGGGAAGCAATATGTAGACACTGATGGGGAGGTTCTGGAGTCAGGATAGTAGAGTGGGAGAATATAATGAACATGGTAAAGAATCAGAGCTGTACAAACTAGAAACGGGTCAGAGGTCTCCCCTGCTGCTCTGAAACCCACTGTGGGTGGAGACCATGGAGCAGAGACCCAGTCTAGTCACTGAGGGACACATTGGGATTTAGTTAGAGAAAAGGCAGATGAGCTAGATCAATTCAGTATGCCGCCATTTTCAATTTTTAAGTAACAAAGAATCATAGCTTTCATCACTCTGCGGCGATTCCTTCAACAGTAAAAACCAAATGATCCCCAGAAGCCTCTAGTGAAAAGCTCCCATGAGAGCCTCATCCTAATGACCAGCCATCTCCAGGGTCTGAATCCCTCATTTCATCAGTCATTAATAAGGGATAAAACAGAGGTAAGACTAAATAAGCAGAAACCCCTTTATAAAAGATTTTTCTCATTCTACACCTTCATTTCCCTCCCCAGGAGACAACTGAACCTTATGCATTGCAATCAGTGTTGATACCTAATTTTCATATGTTGGAATAAAGAAATGAGAAAAGGGGGCCAGGCATGGTGATGCATGCCTTTAATTGTAGCCTATGGAGCAAGACTGGGACTAGGAATTGGTTGAGCCTGCGGGTTCGAGACCCATCCAGGGCAACATAGCGAGACCTAGTCCCAAAAAACTAGCTGAGCATGGTGGTGAGTGCCTGTAATCCCAGCTACCTGGGAAGCTGAGGCTGGTGATCACTTGAGTCCATTGAGTCCATGATACCCTGGGCAACATGAGCCTGTGGTTTCCCAGGTAAAATAGCAAGACCTAGTCTTAAAAGAAAAAAACAAAAACAAATGAGAAAAGTATTTCCTGTTGCTTCAACATCATCTATATCATTACAAGGAGGGTAGAATATAATGATTATTACAATGAAAAATCCGTCCACAAGCCTTTACTGTCAAGTGAGCTCAGTCTATATGTGTTTATATT
The DNA here is from genome assembly GCA_004024945.1 of Uropsilus gracilis. Taxonomy (NCBI): domain Eukaryota; kingdom Metazoa; phylum Chordata; class Mammalia; order Eulipotyphla; family Talpidae; genus Uropsilus; species Uropsilus gracilis. The sequence continues at coordinate 9,731 of PVHY01006434.1, read as the reverse complement.
TAATTATCCATTTGAAGACTAGAACTGCAAGTATTGCTTGAATATACATGATTGGTATTTGTGCTTAGCAAATGCTTTATTATGTAGAGACCATCACACAAATGTTCATTCTTCATATCGTGTTATTTTCTGCCTGTAAAAAAAGTTGCTTTGTTTTAAAATTAACCATTTTAAAGGTTTTCATCTGCTCTAGGAATAAATATTTATAATGTGCTTTGACTATGAAGAGAGTCATTAGCTTGTAAGCTTTCACAATGAATGACTCCCTCTGATACGACTGCCGATTTTTTTGATGAGCAAAATGACTATACTTAATGAATGCATTTTATGCTTCTAAATACCTTACTCCAGTCCTTCAATATCACCAACAAATGTCCTCCATGAGACATGGTTTAGAAGAATCACGGAAATTAAGAGCTGGATAAGACTGAATAGGTCTCCTTGCACCTGTTCTTTCCCTGAGTCAGTACTGGACTGATTCATGGAGCACATTTACTTTTCAAGCAGTTCATAGTTCCCTCCAGTACCATAAAACAGAATAATAGACAAGAGAGTCAGATTATATACCCTGAACCAAAAGGTCAGCATTTCTCTCTATTGAAAGACAAACATTAAAATAACAAACAGATTTGTTTCTTCTGTGACAGCAGGGAATAAGTTGAGTCTTGAAATTTGGTTCAGTTTGTAATTTCTTTTGGCGATGGAGCATGGATTACCATAATACTAGTACAATTTTTAGTTTTAAAAAAATGGTTCAAAACTTATGACCTGTTCCAGGATTGGCTGGAGCAGGAAGAACGGAAACACACATACATACAAAATCCTGCAAACCTCACCCAAAACATTCTTTTTGTTGTCATGTGATCGTGTGAACAAGCAGCTCATGCGGGAGACACATAATTTTTTATAAACAAGAATTAAGTCATAACAAAAATACATAAAAACAGGAAAAGGAGAGGCTGGAAGACAGGCATCTCTTACAGAATCTATGATTCTGGAAAGATCAAACTTGTGTGGGAAAGTCTGTCTTTTCCTCCCTCACTTAGGTGCTGATCAGGGAATATACGCTAGTTTTTTTATTCTGTTGTCTCTTTACACTCAAACTGTGGGGACACCCTGTAAACAAAAAGTCAGGGAAAGGCGTCAAGTCAAAAATCACAGAATCTGATAAAAACACTATCTCCCAGCTCTGACACTCATACAAAATCCTTATACTCCTAGTAATTCACTTGACCTTGGCTTCATTTCCCATAATATCATATAAAGGAAGCATCAAGTAAAAGAAGGTTCTCATACTTGCTTTAATCTTAGCCTCAAAAATTATTTTCTTTAGAGTCACCCAGTTTTCTGAGCCTTACTCTCTGCCCATCTCACTTCTTCTAAAAACCTTATCGTGGTAATTCTCTGATGCCATTTCAACCTGAAAAGCAATGATCCTATCACTTTCTCATCGCTTTCACTGCTTCCCCAGTTTAGAATCCATAGTCTACTAGCAAATCCCCTCAATACGAATGCCTTAGAATCTCATGATCCTCAACTCCTCAGCTAAAATCACCTGGGAAAAGGCCAACCCTAGTTAACCCAGCTTTTCTGAACATACTTCCAACAGCTGAACCTGACCAGTGCACACAACGTCAATGGCTGGTTTCATTTTGATGTTACAACTACAAAATCCAGCTGCCTGCAGTCTTACCACATTTTCCTAATAAGCTCCCTGTCTTCCCCCACTAGATCAGAAATTCCACAGAACGTAATTTTTCCTGTTCACCTTCATGTAACACAGCATTTCTCAAATTCAGCACTATTAACATTTTATGTAAAATAATTTTTGTTGTGGGAGAATTTCCTATGCACTATAGGATGTTCAGTAGCAAACACAGCCTGCACTCATTATATGCCAATAGTATTCACCCCAGTCATGGAAATTTTTTAAAAAAGGACAAATTCTTACCATTTGCAGTAACATGGATGGAGTCGGATGATGTTAACTGAAAAAAGTCAGAAGGAGAAAGACAAGTCTCCAGATGGTATCACTTACATGTGGAATATAGTGAAACAAAAGGGTCAGACGAACCCCCAAAAACAAACCCAAGAAATCGGCCATGAGTTGTGTGACTTGGGAGTAGGAAGGGAACAAAATGAACTGTGGTGAAGACTACGGGTGTTTTGATGGTGGATGTGTTGTGGCAACAACAGCTGAAGAGTTGTTCAAACACAAATATTTTAAGCCAATGTTCATCAAAAATCATATATGATACATATTAAAAGTTAAACCTTCACCTCAAAAAAACTGTCAAATGGGGCAAGGCATGGACAAAGGCCACTCCCCCCCTCCCCCCAGTCTCCAAACCCCAGAAGTACTTACTGCTCTAAAACAATACCTGGTACATAAGTAAACATTTGGTGAATAAATGAGTGACCAAACCATAGGTCACAAAAGAAATCTAAGAAGTGATAAATGTATTGTTCTTACTTTCAACAGAACCATAATCCTCAGGTCCTCAGCTAAAATCACTGGGAAAAGACCGACCCTAGCTAACCCAACTCTTCTGAACATACTTCCAACAGCAAAAGTGAATTTACCTTGTTTTGTTTTTGTTTTTTTTATGTTGAAAAAATTATATTTAGAATTAGCCAGCTGGACTCAGTTTAGATGATCCCAATTTTGTTGGCAACATCCAAAGCATCATAGTCAGGAGCCAAAGCATCATAGTCAGGAGCCAGTCGAATATATGCCTTCTCTCCATCAGGTCGGATCAGGGTATTGATCTTGGCCACATCAATGTCATAGAGCTTCTTCATAGCCTGTTTAATCTGGTGTTTGTTTGCCTTGACATCCATAATGAACACAAGTGTATTGTCTTCTATTTTCTTCATGGCTGGCTCAGTGGTCAGAGGAAACTTGATAATGGCATAGTGGTCAAGCTCGTTTCTCCTGGGAGCACTCTTCCAAGGGTATTTGGGCTGCCTTCGGAGTCGCAATGTCTTGGGCCTCCGAAAAGTGGGTGAAGTGCGGATCTTCCTTTTCTTATGGCTATGGATGCCCTTCAGTACAGCTTTCTTGGCCTTCAAAGCTTTTGCTTTGGCCTCAGCTTTGGGAGGGGCAGGGGCTTCCTTCTTTACTTTTGGCGCCATCTTCGTGAAAAGCGAATTTACCTTGTTTAATGACTTCTGGGGGATAGGAGTATGAGAGAGGAAGGATTTTGCACCAAAGACTCTCAGCCCAACAATAACAACAACAATAAAAACTACTAATACCAAGGATTTAGACCTCCTCTGAGAATTAAATTGCAATCTCAGGGGTGGAATCCCGTGAGTGATTTGCAACCTGGGTTCAAATTCTGTTCTTTTCAATCCTCCAAAGATGGAATTCATTAGCTTAGCAATTCCCCTAGATAGGACATTTCTCCTCACACATCCGTATTAGCAATCAGAGCCTTTGAGATGGAAGAAAGTATATCTCAGCATAGCAACTTGCAGCTCCATTCAGCTCTTCTATTTCCTGCCCCATTGTTGATGCATGTTGATCCTAAGTAAGGCAATTTAAAAATTAGTGTTCTACTCTTGATAATTAGTTCTGGGAATTAGAAAAATTGCGTTACCTTGCAATTTTCTTTTGTAATGATGGCTTGTGCTGTGGAGCAAGACTCATTCTGTCATAGTGGAACCAGATATCAATAATACCTTGTGAAAGTCTTGACTTGGAGTGTCTTCCGCACTAAAAACAAAAGGATTGGAGAATCAAGTGCCAAAACAGAAACTATGGGGAAACAGAATTAGCATTACAAATTGGAGACAACCATCAATATTTACATAACAGAGGATGATCTACTAGTGACAACATTAACAACTGCATTTTTAAGTGTCTTGTTCAAACATACAGTTTTTCTTTCCCAGAGTGGTACCTTGTAACTTGTAAAAAATGAACTCTGCTTCTCAAAGTTGAATAGTTCTGAAGTGAAATGAATGCATTCTAATTCTAGAAAAAGATTTTTCCTGGATGCCCATGTGTTCCTCTGTGATTTGGAGTTGCACGAGTCTCAGGCACAAAACAAACAAACAAAAAAAAAAACGTAATGTCTATCACAACATGGCAATTACTGATATAAAAATAACGCTGATTATGTTCCAGCGAGATCACCTAGTTCACATAAGGTCCTGTTTGAATTCTCAAAAGAATTTGTACCTAGCCGTTGCTGTCTTCCTGCTTCTGGAAGAGTGTAATCTCCATGGAAAAGAGAGGTTCTTGAGTCCCTGTCCCACCTAATGAAGGGTGTTGCTGAGCAGCAAGGTTGGGGGGGGCTCACAGAACTTAGGGAGAGAAGACTTAGAGGAGACAGGTGGAGCAGAGACATGAGAAGAACGAAGTGCACTTGCTTCTCCATCTTGGGCTTGCACCAGAGACTTGTGAGACATGGAAAGAGACACTGAAAGAGATGTGGGTGACACACTTGGAAATGCTAGCAGGCAAACTGAAGGGCACCTCAGGACTGCTAAACCTGCACATTCTAAATGAGTTCTGCCATCACTGCAAAAAGACAAAACACAGGTCTTTGTGTGTAAGACCTTCAATAGAAAATGACTTTAAAGACCTTCTACCACTCCCTGTAGAACTTTTCTAGGGAGTCTCATTTTCCTATCTCCTTTATTTCCAATCTCTTTAAGTAAATTTGCATCTTTCAACTTAAAAAACAAGGAAATAGAAAAGAACTTTAATAAAATTAATGTGCAATACAGAGAAGAGAAAGACTATAGTTTCCGACAAAACACTGAGTTATCCATCCTCTGGTGGATAATTCCAAGCCAAGCAGGGTTGGCCCAAGCAGGACCACAAAAGCCCAGAAATTTATTACAAATCTAAGGTGCCTTCTGGTGGGGAACCAGGAATGGGGCCAGAGGGGCCTGGCAAGGCTGGAATGAAAGCAAAATCAGAGGACAAATCATGAAAAGGCTGCCATCATCAGCCTCACCAGGTGTCTCTCTTCCGTGTGTCTCTGTATGTCTTCTCTATGTGTCTCCAAGTCACACAAATCTCAAGCACAAATCCGAAGTCAAGAAGTAAGCAAGCCTTTCTTTTCCACGTGTCTCTCTCCTGCGTGTTCCCCAGCACACCTGCCATCTGTATTTTATAGCTTTACCTCATTAGATGGGACATGGCACATGGTACCTCCACTTTTTATGGAGATGTCTGCTACAGATTTCGATCTGTTCTTTAGCATTTTAAATGAAAGATATGGCCTGTTTATATTGATTATAAGTATGATACATTTGAGTTAAAATAAATCATTTTGCTATTTGTTACCTATTTGTCCCACCTATAGTATGTATTTTTTTCCTGCCCATTCTTGCAGTTTTTTGATTTTTTTTTTATTATTCTCTTTCCCATACTACTACTTTGGTAATTATATACATTTTTAATGTGTCCCTTAATGCATACCATATATTAAATGCATCCTTGACTTATCAAAACAATTATTCTCTATTTTTAGCCAGTCCCTCGAAAATGTTAGTGTCCTTTAAACACTAACACAATTTATCTTTCTGTCAACTGACTTTGTAATCCTGTATTTTCATTTGACATATATATTAAACTCCAAAAGTTATCATTATCATCACTGTCTTATATTGTTGGTCACCATTAAACTTATCTATAGATAAGTTATAAATTTATACCCCTTTAATTATGCTTCATTTCTATAGTTCCCAAATTTCTATCTAGAGTTATTTGTCTTTTGCAAAAAAAAAAGTAGATTTTTGTATTTTTCGATTTGTGTTTCTGCTGGCGACTAATTTCCTGAGTTATTTGCCAAAACTTTTGTCATTTTATCTTCATTTTTGATGATTATTTTTGCTGAGTATACATTCTAGGTTCACCAATCCATCATTATTTCGAAGGAGTTAAAGTGCATTGTTTCTGGAGGTAAATACATTGTCTTCAAGGTTTCAACTGTTTCTGTAAAATCAGATATCAGTTTTGTTTGACTTTTCAAAGTCTTCTTTTGAAGGTGGGGGTGGGGGTGCTACCTTATATTTTCTCTATTTCCTTTTGTTTTCAGTCATTTTACTTTGATGTGCCAGAATATGGGTTTTATTTTATTCATTTTGCCTTGCGGGGGGGGGGACCTACAAATTTTTGAATCTGTAGCCTAAGTTCTGTACTATTAAGTTTGCCTCTCTAATATTCTTGCCCACCTTCTGCTCTGCCTTGAGAAACAGACCTTTATAGTTTCTAATGGTTCCCATGCCCTCTGGAACACTGGCGCATTACAGGGAGACAAAAGATCAAGGCAATTATTCCTCTATACTTTTTGACTGTTTTGGGGGGGGGTTGCCACCTTAGGTTTGCTGTTTCCCTAATAAAATGTCACTAAGTCACCCAAAGTGGGCTTCTCTACCTGACTGTTAGAGCTCTTTTGCCTCAAATTTCTGGACCAGGAAGTAGTGGTCATTATAGTGTGACTAGGCCCAGGTTCTTTTAATATGACCGGTCATTTATCTGCCCATACCTATTCCCTCCATAAATGAGATATCTTCCATTTATGCCAATTAGAATCTACCATCTGCTTCATCTTGGCGGAAGGACCTTATTCATTCAGTTGAAAGCTTATATAACACAGATAGCTGACGTCCCTAATGCAGAAGGGGATTCTTTAGCCAATTTCCTTCAGAATTTATCTTCAAAATGGGTTCTTCCTGGCTCTATGACTATCTTTGGACAAACTGACTTTAATGAGGCTTCAGCTTTCTGGCCTCCTCCATCCAATTTTGTATTCACCAAGCCTCCACAACTCTCTGGCCAATTCCTTAAAATAAATACCTTTATATGTCCATCCTATTGATTCTCTAGACTGTCTCTCTAGAGAACAGTAACTGATGTAGGACATTAGAAAATAGATCCTGAGGAAGCAGATCTTCAGAAATTCAACTCTGAGACTCAGTTGTTCATATACTCAAGGAGCACATGGGTAATCTTGCTGAGAGACAATGGGGCATGAGTAATTCATGGCATGCATGAAGTGATATCCTGATTACTCACATTATTGTTAACTACTAGAGAATCAACTGCAGATGAAGGACAAGACATCAGAGGTACAGTTCTCAGTTTCAGTGGCAACAAGAGTGCCAATAAAGATCATAACATCTTATACTTTTAGAAAGCACAGATAGTGAAAAATATAAATTAAGAACTATGAACGTTGAAGAAGTCAAAACTAACAAGCTGACAACAGAACTAAAGCATATAGCTAGGGATTGGGGAGGAAAGGATATATCAGGGAAGGGAAGAGCACAAAAGATCAAGACGACAGCTCACAGGTAATATGGTGGTGGGAGAACCCTAGGAAATACAAAATTGTTGTATATATGGTTTATATATAATGATATTTGTTTCATATATGTAAACTGTTATATATAAATATATTTTATATAATATATAAGTACATGTTATATATAATATATTATATATCAATATAACATATATATTAATATGTAACAGTAATATGTTATATATACAAACAATAAAAATTTAAAAACAATAAAAAAATGAGAAAGAAAAAGAACTATGAACGTAAAATTAAGAACATGCATTTAAATTTGAGGCCTACCAGGCCATTTTAAAGGGCTCCTTCATCTTCATAACTAATTCATCAAGTGGGCAATCACAAGGTTCCTTTTAAGTATAACATGTGCAGTTTAAAATGCACTACTTGGTATTTGGAGAGAAATATCAGCTACTGTATCACTCTAATGTCAAAACAAGGTGGCCAGCCGGGCACGGTGGGTGTGCCTGTAAGCGACATCTTATGGAGTTGCAGTGGAGTCTGGGGATTGAGGTTCGAGTCTCACCTGGGGCAACACAGTGAGACCTAGTTCCAAAAAATAGTTGGGCGTGATGGCGCGCGCCTGTAATCTTAGCTACCTGGGAAGCTGAGGCTGGGGATTGCTTGAGTCTGTGGTACCACAGGCAACGTGAGCCTGCGGTTCCACGAGCAAAAATAGTGAGACCTAGTCTCACAAACAAAACAAAACAAAACAAAACAAAACAAAAACAAGGTGGCCATACAATCACCTAAAACTAAAACATTAGCCATGACTGGTGTCCCTTATTTAAGGTAGTGGAACTAAAAGTGGGAAAGGCCCCAGAATTAAAATAACCAACCATAATTGGTTCCTGCCTTGGTAATTGGGCAGCAGATGATTTCAGTTAAAAGATTTTACAAATTTGATTTCTAACCTCTTTTGTTGTTTTTTCTCTATAATAATTATGTAATGTAAAGGAAATATTTTAAAACCAAATCCGATAAGATGTACCCTGTATCCACCTTGTTCACCTCAATGTACCATGTAAATATGACATATTTTTATTTACATGGTCATGTAAATATGAGCCATGGTATGAAAAAAGTTGAAAAGTACTATCACTATCTCCCAACAGTAATTGCACATCTCTTTTTTTTTCATTTCTAGCAGAATTCACTTTTTATGATAAAAGATACAAATGTCAAACCTCTGTTTTCCTATGGGTTTACTACAAGAGGAATCATATGGTCCAATCTTGTCCAAAAAGACCTGAGCAGTGGACTTCTGGACACTTGTAAAAAAGATATTCCTTCCTAAGAAAAATTGATCCACTCAAGATATTGTCCACCTTCTTCGTTGGATGTGATATCTTTGTTCGTTCCAATACCAGATCTGCTACAGCTATGTGTGACCATGAGATTAAATACTGCTGGTATTCCAAGGATAGTAGTGTAGAAAGCACAAAAGCACTGACAAATTATTGAGCAACTGAAAAAACATGGAGCATCTCTGCTTCTGCATTTTTGGTTATTTCAGAAAACAAATACCCTAATTGTTTCAGTCCATCTTCTTTTACGTTTTGTTACTTGCATCCAGGACAGTAACTGATAACATTGCAATGGATTTAAAACATGATTACAAAAATTATATGACACGTGTGTCACTGAAATGTGGGTATATGTCCCCTCTCCTTGAGTAGGAGGCTATGACAGTTTCAATTGCTAGAGTATGGGGAAAGTGATGTCGTGTGACTTGTAAAACTAAAGGATACTATAGCTTCTGACTTCTCCAATGGAAGTTGGAATCTTGAGCTGCTACATGTCCTGTATGTGCCAGGATGTTAGGAAGCCAAGCACTTGGTGGGGCTATGTGCTGGTTCTCTGACTGGCTGACTAATTTTTGATTCTGTCTAGCCTAGGCACCAGGCATACATGCGAACAAGTCTTTAGATGATTCCAGCCCCATCATTCATTTACCTTCTGTCCCTGAATCTTCCCAGCTAGACCCCAGGTACCATGGAGAGACATGTTCTTCCTCCTGTACCTTACCCAAATGTTTAGCCAATGGAATCCAGGAGCATAATCCAATAAAATAAATGTACCAGTAATTCTAAATTCCAACAACACAAACAATAAGGTAGGAGCAAACCAGCAGCTGGCTATCGCTGCCGAGCAGAGAAAGGGGTCCTGGGACATTTGGTCAAGATTGAAAGGAGGAGGAGGAAACGTGGAAGGAGACATCTTGGGAAGCAGCCACCTACCTCTAACAGTAGTTGGCCTCTTCATGTGTTACCAGATGGCCTGGACCAGAGTCCTCAAGTCCTCACCTGCTGCCAAAAAACTCAGGATGAGACTCAAGGTCAGGCAAACAGAGAAAGTTTACTAAAAGGTTTATTTACGGGGAGGGGGGGAGAAAAGCAGAGAGAGGGAGAG